>OZ020190.1:83026795-83078994 GCA_963971165.1 Philopedon plagiatum
AGGGTGCTCACCCTAAATCGGGAAATTCAAAACGCAAGTACTAGATTATTCGAGAAAATTCTAGAACATTGACCTTAAGCCTTTGTCGTTCTTACTGGATTCTCCAATCTCAATTATTGTTGATTGGAACAACCAACACTAATACTCTAAAAACTCTTGTTATTCCTACTTACATATTAACGAAGATTTCAAGAAAAAAGCACAACACACCTATACTTCTCCAACGCTCCAGATAAACTTAAAACTATTAGAAAAATTATCTATAGAAATGTATCTAAATGTTTTTAATAAAGAATTGAACTAAGTTCTTTATATGTTTTATTACCTTAAACAGTTAAACCTAACCTCAACAAATGTTCTATTGCCGGTGGTACAAAATTATTCGAAACTCAAACAATCCGCAGCCTCAGGCTATAAATAGAACAGGTTCTGTTTCCAAAGGATTCGAGTTTTCTCATGGCGTTTGGCTTTGTGTTGTCCGTCGTCGGTGTGATGTTTTTTGTTATACGTAAGTGTGACGTTTGTTTTATTGTTGTGTAGGTGTTTGCATTCTATCGACGTTATGTAGACGTTGTTTAGGATGGTGTTAGGTTGCTGATAGGTGTGTGATAGGGTTGTGTTAGGGTAGAGTTAGGGTTGTGTTAGGGTAGTGTTAGGGTGGCGTTAGGTTTAATAAATAGTGAAACACTCTGTTTGCACACTCATTAGTACTGCATACGATATAGCGATAAGATGGCAAGTCGTAAAATGCGTCCGCAAGGGTCTACAATCAACTTTGGCATCACAGAGACATTCTGCAGGCTCTAGCCCACTTTTTCACCCTACACTCAATGAGAGACAACCTCGGATAGACACAGCAACACTTTATTTTTCATTATAGGTAATTGAAATATTTGATTTCTACGTCACTGAGAGCTTCCGTACAGGTCTACAATCAACTTTGACATTACGTGGACATTCAACAGACTCCAGCTCACTTTTCACCTACACTCATTGAGTGACAACCTCAGACTGACTCAGCAGCCTTTATTTTTTAATACATGTAATTGAAATATTTAATTTCTACGCCACTGGAAGCGTCCGTACGGATCTACAATCAACTTTGGCATTACGTGGACATTCAACAGACTCCAGCTCATGCTTTTCACCTACACTCATTGAGTGACAACCTCGGATAGACTCAGCAGCACATCATTTTTTAATACATGTAATTGAAATATTTAATTTCTACGCCACTGGAAGCGTCCGTACGGGTCTACAATCAACTTTGGCATTACGTGGACATTCAACAGACTCCAGCTCATACTTTTCACCTACACTCATTGAGTGTCAACCTCGGATAGACTCAGCAGCACATCATTTCTCAATACATGTTACAGTAATTTTTCATTTCTACGCCACTGAAAGCTTCCATACGGCTCTACAATCGACTTTGACATCACAGAGGCATTCCACAGACTCCAACTCATGCTTTTCACCTACACTCATTGCGTGACAACTTCGGATAGACTCAGCAGCACTTTATTTTTTCAATACATGTTACCGTAATATTTAATTTCTACGCCACTGAGAGCTTCCCTACGGGTCTACAATCAACTTTGGCATTACGTGGACATCCAACATAGTCCAGCTGATGCTTTTCACCTACACTCAATGAGAGATAACCTCGGATAGACTCAGCAGCACATCATTTCTCAATACTTGTTACTGTAATATTTAATTTCTACGCCACTGACAGCTTCCCTACGGGTCTACAATCAACTTTGGCATTACGTGGACATCCAACAGAGTCCAGCTCATGCTTTTCACCTACACTCATTGAGAGACAACCTCGGATAGACTCAACAGCCTTTCATTTTTCAATACATGTTACAGTAATATTTAATTTCTACGCCACTGGAAGCGTCCGTATGGGTCTACAATCACCTTTGGTACTACGTGGACATTCAACAGACTCCACCTCATGCTTTTCACCTACACTCATTGAGTGACAACCTCGGATAGACTCAGCAGCACATCATTTTTTAATACATGTAATTGAAATATTTAATTTCTACGCCACTGGAAGCGTCCGTACGGGTCTACAATCAACTTTGGCATTACGTGGACATTCAACAGACTCCAGCTCATACTTTTCACCTACACTCATTGAGTGTCAACCTCGGATAGACTCAGCAGCACATCATTTCTCAATACATGTTACAGTAATTTTTCATTTCTACGCCACTGAAAGCTTCCATACGGCTCTACAATCGACTTTGACATCACAGAGGCATTCCACAGACTCCAACTCATGCTTTTCACCTACACTCATTGCGTGACAACTTCGGATAGACTCAGCAGCACTTTATTTTTTCAATACATGTTACCGTAATATTTAATTTCTACGCCACTGAGAGCTTCCCTACGGGTCTACAATCAACTTTGGCATTACGTGGACATCCAACATAGTCCAGCTGATGCTTTTCACCTACACTCAATGAGAGATAACCTCGGATAGACTCAGCAGCACATCATTTCTCAATACTTGTTACTGTAATATTTAATTTCTACGCCACTGACAGCTTCCCTACGGGTCTACAATCAACTTTGGCATTACGTGGACATCCAACAGAGTCCAGCTCATGCTTTTCACCTACACTCATTGAGAGACAACCTCGGATAGACTCAACAGCCTTTCATTTTTCAATACATGTTACAGTAATATTTAATTTCTACGCCACTGGAAGCGTCCGTATGGGTCTACAATCACCTTTGGTACTACGTGGACATTCAACAGACTCCACCTCATGCTTTTCACCTACACTCATTGAGAGACAACCTCGGATAGACTCAGCAGCACATCATTTCTCAATACATGTTACAGTAATATTTAATTTCTACGCCACTGGAAGCGTCCGCACGGGTCTACAATCAACTTTGGCATTACGTGGACATTTCACAGACTCCAGCTCATGCTTTTCACCAACACTCATTGAGAGACAACCTCGGATAGACTCAGCAGCACTTTATTTTTAATTACATGTAATTGAAATATTTCATTTGACACCACCCGATCACTACCATTATCTATGGTAAGCTAGTTAGCGAACCATTGATGGAACTGAAGAACCAACTTCAGATTCGACGTCTACTAATGATTCTCTTTCATGTGATACCATCCGCGTACCACCATTATCTACCGTAAGCTAGTTAGCGAACCATTGATGAAACTGATGAACCAACTTCAGATTCAGCGTATACTAATGATTCTCTTTCATTTGGCACCACCCGATCATCACCATTATCTACGGTTCGCTAGTTAGCGAACCATTGATGAAACTGAAGGACCAACTTCATAGTCAGCGTATACTAATGCTCCTCTTCCATTTAACACAACCCAATCACCACCAATATCTACGGTAAGCTAGTTAGCGTAGTAGTGATACAAGGGGATGTTCGCCCACACCACACTGTCTGCGCATGCGCGAGAATTGTGCACACCCGTCAACCCCAATTCCCGGTACCAAGAGTTGGGTTTGTTCTGATTTACTCGGTATTGGGTTGGGTTTGATCTGGTTGACACTTTTCTCGCGCATGTGCAGTGCGTTGGGTGCACTTGGCGTTGAACTCCCCTTGTATCACTACTACGCTAACTAGCTTACCGTAGATAATGGTGGTGATCGGGTGGTGTCAAATGGAAGAGGAGCATTAGTATACGCTGACTATGAAGTTGGTTCTTCAGTTTCATCAATGGTTCGCTAACTAGCGAACCGTAGATAATGGTGGTGATCGGGTGGTGATCAAATGGAAGAGGAGCATTAGTAGACGCTAACTATGAAGTTGGTTCATCAGTTTCATCAATGGCTCGCTAACTAGCTTGCCGTAGATAATGGTGGTACGCGGGTGGTGTCAAATGAAAGGGAATCATTAGCAGACGTCGAATCTGAAGTTGGTTCTTCAGTTCCATCAATGATTCGCTAACTAGCTTACCGTAGATAATGGTGGTACGCGGGTGGTGTCAAATGAAAGAGAATCATTAGTAGACGTCGAATCTGAAGTTGATTCTTCAGTTCCATCAATGGTTCGCTAAGTAGCTTACCATAGATAATGGTAGTGATCGGGTGTGTCAAATGAAATATTTCAATTACATGTAATGAAAAATAAAGTGCTGCTGAGTCTATCCGAGGTTGTCTCTCAATGAGTGTAGGTGAAAAGCATGAGCTGGAGTCTGTGAAATGTCCACGTAATGCCAAAGTTGATTGTAGACCCGTGCGGACGCTTCAAGTGGCGTAGAAATTAAAATATTACTGTAACATGTATTGAGAAATGATGTGCTGCTGAGTCTATCCGAGGTTGTCTCTCCATGAGTGTATGTGAAAAGCATGAGCTGGAGTCTGTTGAATGTTCACATAATGCCAAAGTTGATTGTAGACCCGTACGGACGCTTCCAGTGGCGTAGAAATTAAATATTACTGTAACATATATAGAGAAATGAATGCTGTTGAGTCTATCCGAGGTTGTCTCTCAATGGGTGTAGGTGAAAAGCATGAGCTGGACTCTGTTGGATGTCTGCGTAATGCCAAAGTTGATTGTAGACCCGTAGGGAAGCTCTCAGTGGCGTAGAAATTAAATATTACTGTAACATGTATTGAGAAATGATGTGCTGTTGAGTCTATTCGAGGTTGTCACTCAATGAGTGTAGGTGAAAAGCATGAGTTGGAGCCTGTTTAATGTCCACGTAATACCAAAGTGGATTGTAGACCCGTACGGACGCTTCCAGTGGCGTAGAAATTAAATATTTCAATTACATGTATTAAAAAATGATGTGCAGCTGAGTCTATCCGAGGTTGTCACTCAATGAGTGTAGGTAAAAAGCATGAGCTGGAGTCTGTTGAATGTCCACGTAATGCCAAAGTTGATTGTAGACCCGTACGGACGCTTCGTAGAAATTAAATATTTCAATTACATGTATTAAAAAATAAAGGCTGCTGAGTCAGTCTGAGGTTGTCACTCAATGAGTGTAGGTGAAAAGCATGAGCTGGAGTCTGTTGAATGTCCACGTAATGTCAAAGTTGATTGTAGACCCGCACGGAAGCTCTCAGTGACGTAGAAATAAAATATTTAAATTACATGTAATGAAAAATAAAGTGTTGCTGTGTCTATCTGAGGTTGTCTCTCATTGAATGTGGAGTAAAAAAGTGGGCTAGAGCCTGCAGAATGTCTCTGTGATGCCAAAGTTGATTGTAGACCCGTGCGGACGCATTTTACGACTTGCCATCTTATCGCTATATCGTATGCAGTACTAATGAGTGTGCAAACAGAGTGTTTCACTATTTATTAAACCTAACACCACTCTAACACTACCCTAACACAACCCTAACACTACCCTAACACAACCCTAACACTACCCTAACACAACCCTATCACACCCCTATCAGCAACCTAACACCATCCTAAACAACGTCTACATAACGTCGATAGAATGCAAACACCTACACAACAATAAAACAAACTTCACACTTACGTGTAAAAAAAAACATCACACCGACGACGGACAACGCAAAACCAAACGCCATGAGAAAACTCGAATCCTTTGGAAACAGAACCTGTTCTATTTATAGCCTGAGGCTGCGGATTGTTTGAGTTTCGAATAATTTTGTACCACCGGCAATAGAACATTTGTTGAGGTTAGGTTTGACTGTTTAAGGTAATAAAACATATAAAGGACTTAGTTTAATTCTTTATTAAAAACATTTAGATACATTTCCATAGATAATTTTTCTAATAGTTTTAAGTTTATCTGGAGCGTTGGAGAATTATAGGTTTGTTGTGCTTTTTTCTTGAAATCTTCGTTAATATGTAAGTAGGAATAACAAGAGTTTTAGAGTATTGGTGTTGGTTGTTCCAATCAACCATAATTTAGATTGGAGAATCCCAGTAAGAACGACAAAGGCTTAAGGTCAATGTTCTAGAATTTTCTCGAATAATCTAGTACTTTCGTTTTGAATTTCCCGATTTTGGGAGAGCACCCCAGCTTCTGAACGTACTCTAAAACATTTACGGCCATCCATTTTGTTGTGGCATGTAAGAGAGAGAAAGAGAGAGAGAGAGAGAGAGAGAGAGAAAGAGAGAAAGAGAGAAAGAGAGAGAGAGTGAGAGGGGGAGAGCTAATTTAATGTTCTAGAATTTTCTCTAATACTTTAGTAATTTTTCCTTTGAATTTGTAGATTTACGGAACGTACCCTCAGCTTCTGAACGTACCTTGAAACTTTTACATTTGTCCTTTGTGTTGAGGTAGGCAAGACAGAGACAGACTTAAGATTGGGAAACCTATAACTGTTTGTTATTGTTGCAGATAGTTTTCTAATAATTGATCAAAGTTTAGGAAACAGAATATTTTAGCTCTATACTTATCTTAAACTTTTACTGCATACAAATACTTGACTTCATATTAAAGGTAAGTTTTCCGAACGCATCCTAATTTCTGAACGCACCCTAAAATTCTGCTTTAACAAACATGACAGAGGTTATAAATAGAGGTGCGTCAGAGCAGTCTAGTCATTTCGCATCAGCCTCTTGAAGTATACGGACGTGTCTTGTTAAAATGGAAAAGTTCATTGTTATTATATTCAAAAGGTGCGAAGATACAATGTTACTGGTCGTGCGGTGGAATTTAAGTTAAAGCCTGTACCAGAAGGAACTGAACCAGTTGGCTGTGTGAGAGACGCTATACAGCAGGTTATTCATACGGCCACTGAAGGGCTTCAGTCGTCGGATTACGTTAGTTTTAGTTTTTGTTCAAAAGACTTTAGTCGTGGTGAAGGATGGATTCGCTTTAAACCTGCCAAAGAAGTAAGTTACGAGGACGTTTGGAGTGTAATAAGTAACGTTTATCAATCTAATTCCGCAGGTTTAAACACAGTCATTTTGTCTTAAAGTAACAAGTGTGCGATTACCAACAGGCAAAGGAAGAGGAAAGAAATACAATAGTTTTACCGAAGAATGTGGCATGAGCAAAGGAATTATAACAATTACCAACAAGGATAATTTATGTGTACCACGTGCTCTGGTGGTAGCGATGGCTTCTGTAAATAAAGATCCTGAATTAAGTAAAATTAGAAGAGATATTGGAAAAATTCAGACGGGAAGGACTAAAACTTTGATGGAAAGCGTTGGAGTTACAATTCCTGAAGAAGGTAGTGGAATTCTCGAGCAGCAAAAGTTTCAAGAACATCTTAAGGACTATAAAATTGTTGTCTACAGTTATGGTTCCAAGGGAAGAGACGTTAATTTTGTGGGTACGTCTAACAGCAACAAAAGACAAAATCTGTTGCATTATGAATCGCACTTTAACGTCATAACCTCACTTACAGCCGCATTTTGCTCTAGCTATTTTTGTGAGCAATGTTTTAGTCCTCATGATCACAAACATAAACACAGATGTGGTGGGACATGTCCTGGTTGTTTACAGTCTCCAAAATGTACTGAAGAACAAGTAAGAGTGAAATGTTCTTCTTGTCGACGATATTTCAGAGGAGAAACGTGTTATAACCAGCATCTAGTTGCAGGTTGGAAAAAAAGTACTGTCTGTGCCGAAGTTAGGAGCTGTGATCAGTGCTTTAAAGTAGTAAAAGGAAACAGAAAATACACTTGTGGTGAGATATTTTGCAAGATCTGTTACACTCATGTACCAGAGAATCATCTGTGCCATATTCAACGAGACAATGGAAAGCCCAAAGTTAAAGATACCATCTTCGTATTTTATGACTTGGGAACACAGCAAGAGGAAGAGATTGGTGCTGGCGTGTTGCTTCATAAAGCTAACCTTTGCGTATTTAAACAATATTGTGATGAGTGTATGAACTCTGAGATGGTTATTTGCAAGAAATGCGGAGTTAGATTACAAAAACTTAAAGGTTTAAACCCCGTTGCCTCATTTACGCAACATTTGTTACAGCTAAGGAATAAATTTAAGGATGTAATTGTATTAGCTCATAACGGACAAGCTTTTGATCATCAATTTATTTTAAATTATGTTTTGACAGATACTGATTTAACTCCTGAACTAATAATGAGAGGGCAAACATTATCCTAATGCAAGTTGGAAATGTTAAGCTTATAAACTCACTAAACTACCTCCCTATGGCCTTAGCAAAACTCCCCAAAGCTTTAGGATTGGGAGATAAATTTAAAAAAGGATATTTCCCTCATCTTTTTAATAAAAAAGCGAACCAAAACTCCGTAGGTCTCCTTCCCTCGATGGAATTTTACTCTCCCGACACGATGAAGGAGGACGATCATTCTAAATTTCTGACATGGTATGAAGAACACAAGTCTGATCATTTTGATATGCAAAAGGAACTTGTTGACTACTGTATTTCCGACGTAGAGATTTTAGCCGCTGCGTGTCTGAAATTCCGACAACAACTGCTTACCACAACTAATGTATGTCCCTTCACAGAAGCTACTACGATTGCTTCGTGTTGTAATAAGATTTTTAGAAGGAATTTTCTTAAACCAAACACAATTGGGATTATCCCTAAGAACGGATATCGATGGAAAGATAACCAAAGCAAAATTGCAACTGAGTAGTTATTATGGTAGGAAAAACGGAGAGAAATTCATATTTTACATGCTGCCAAAGGTGAAGAAGCCGTTTAACATGGGGTGAAGGTTGATGGTTATTGTGGGAATACCAATGAGGTTTTTGAATTCCAGGGCTGTTATTGGCACGGCTGCCCCAAATGTTACAAGTTTGGTAGAGACGATCCTCTTTATGACGATCCTACAACAACATTAAATTTACGTTTTGAAGCCACCGAAGTAAAAATTGAAAGATTAAAGGAATTTGGTTTTACGATTACCGAAATGTGGGAGTGTAAATTTAGAAAACTGATAGAAGAAAATCCTGAGATTAGAAATTATACCAAAGCACACCCCCCTTCGAATTATGAGACCTCTAAATCCCAGAGATGCATTTTATGGTGGTCGTACCGGAAACGTTTGGGAGTATTATAAAACTAAAGAGGGCCAATGTATTCGCTATGCAGATGTTTGCTCTTTGTAGCCAGTGTGCAAAATAAGCAAGTGTCCGATAGGTCCTCCCATGATATTTGTTGGAGACGACGAGTGTAGGAAGTTGGACCTAAATACCGTAGATGGTCTTATAAAATGCGTCATTCTTCCTCCCAGGGACCTACATCATCCAGTGTTACCATTAAAGATGAACGATAAACTTATGTTTGTTCTCTGTCAAAAATGTGGCCAGGAAATGAATCTCAATGAATGTAAGCATAATTCGGAAGAACGCGCACTTGAAAGTACGTGGGTCATGGACGAAGTTCGAAAGGCTGTTGAAAAAGGGTACCGGATATTGAGAATACACGAAATTTGGAAATATAATATTCAAAGGCTAAATAAGGAAACGGGGGAAGAAGGATTATTTACGGCCATGATGAACACATTTCTTAAAATTAAGCAGTAAGCACCAGGATGGCCGAAAGACTGCGTAACAGAAGAAGAGAAAACCCGTTACAATGAGGAATTTTTTAAAGTGAGGATATTAAGCTAGAATACCATCAAATACTCGAAAATCCTGGTCTAAGATCTCAGGCCAAACTTATTTTAAATTCTTTCTGGGGTAAATTTGGACAGCGAGAAAATCAGCCAAAGGCCCGAGTTGTAAACGATCCTTCGGAATTATTTGCTATGCTTCTTAATCCCGGACTATATATTAATGCAATTCTCCCGGTTAACGAAAAGACCCTAATCTTTTCTTATGAGCACACTGAAGATTGGTTTGATCCCTTAACTACAGTTAATGTGGCTATTGCGTCGTATGTGACTGCTCAGGCACGCTTAAAATTATATTCCTATTTAGAGACCCTAGGTGACCGAGCTCTGTATTATGACACTGATTCCGTTATCTATATTTCCACCTCAGGTGAACTAGATGTGGCAACAGGTCAATTTGTCGGAGATTTAACAGACGAGTTGGAAGGTTACGGACTTGGTAGTTATATTAAAGAATTTGTAAGTGGCGGTCCAAAAAATTACGCTTACAAAATTTATTCTACAAACACCGACTCTGAAAAAGTAGTTTGCAAAGTTAAAGGCATATCCATAAATTATGCAGCATCAAAATTGATAAACTTCGACACAATTACGGATATGGTACTGGAGAAGAAGAAAGAGGCAATACCAATTATATCCAGGAACATTCGGCGAACCCAGGAACATACCGTAACAACAAACACAGAAATCAAGCTATACAGACCTAATTCAACAAAAGGAAAATTTTTAAGTGATGGCAGCTCAGAACCCTACGGATATAAGAAGAAACAGAGAATTCATTAGAGCCTTTAAATCCTATAAATTTTGAGCGACGCAACATATTAGTGTAGGGTTTTTCTAAATGACGTAAGACATTCTTACCCATTAGCACTCACAAACATCACCTGTAGCGCGTAACAATTGATAAAGGGCCTTCGACTTTTGACGTTTTTAGCAGTTTAGTAGCTGTTTAGAAGTGATTTCCTGAAACAGGGGCCTGTTTTTAGCTGTTTTTCCAGGATAGGGTCTGTTTTTTAGCTTTTTTTTCCAGAACAGTGTCTGTTTTTTAGCTGTTTTCCAGAACAGGGTCTGTTTATAGCTGTTTTTCCAGAACAGGGTCTGTTTATTAGCTGTTTGTCCAGAACAGTGTCTGTTTATTAGCTGTTTTTCCAGAACAGGGTCTGTTTATTAGTTGTTCTTTTCCAGAACAGGGTCTGTTTTTAGCTGTTTTTCCAGAACAGGGTCTGTTTATTAGCTGTTTTTCCAGAACAGGGTCTGTTTATTAGCTGTTTTTCCAGAACAGGGTCTGTTTATTAGCTGTTTTTCCAGAACAGGGTCTGTTTATTAGCTGTTTTTCCAGAACAGGGTCTGTTTATTAGCTGTTTTTTCCAGAACAGGGTCTGTTTTTTAGCTGATTTTCCAGAACAGGGTCTTTTATTAGCTGTTTTTCCAGAACAGGGTCTGTTTATTAGCTGTTTTTCCAGAACATGGTCTGTTTTTCATCTGTTTTACAGCCATTTAGGAGCTGATTTCCAGAAAGAGAAGTTGCCAATCAACCGCCAATCAACCATCAATCAACCGCCAATCAACCATCAATCAACCCCCAATCAACCACCAGTCAAACGCCTATTGAAAAAATCAGGAGCTGTTTTTAGCTGTTTTATAGTTGTTTTTAGTGGTTTTACAGCTGTTTGTAGTATGTCTGCTCCAATTAATAAGCTTGATAAAGGCTTTAAACAGAGGATTATCCAAGCTGCTGGAATAATAAGATGGGGACATCACCGTATCATGGAAGAAGAGGAAAGATATTTTGTACTATGGTATATTGTATTGTATATTGTAATATGTTTGATTTGAAAATAAACAGCTCTATACATATAAACGTTCGTTTTAATGTAGGATTTTTGCTTTGAAAAGGATCGTTTTTGTCCATAAAAAAATGGAGCTGGAGCGCGCTTGAGGGATCAGTTCGGGTCTGGCAGCTCTGTTAATGGGTTATTTTATAATTGATATATAGCTTAAGGGCATTTTCAAAAACATGCTTTTTACCTTATGTCAGTATAATGGTTTGTAACAATTGCAATACTTTTGTATTTATCAATCAGTTAGTCATAAAATAAGACCGACCGGAAGCCCTCACTAAATATAACCTAACATACCAGGTATACTGATGTATATCTTACTACGCAAAGATCATTGACAAAACTACGGCATTGCCATTTAAGCAGTGTCACAGGCTTTAGCAGTAATCTAAGCGAGGGATGTTTAAAACTTAACTAATCGGAAGGCCCTTTTGACTTCTACGTCCTTCATCCAATTCTTTTCAGCCATTGAGGGACTTAATAAGCGATAGCTCACGAACGAGTTGATCGATTGACTTCGGGTTTTTCCTAACGATTTGTTACATCACGTTGAACACGTGATGTATGTCAAATATTAAGTTTAACATTTAACAAGTGACAGGTGACAGCTGACAGATCGAAGATGACAGATGATATATGAAAAGGGGGCGGGCCTTGTGACGTCAGAGGGAGAGGAGTGGGGGTGGTCCAAAGTAACGCCATTTCTACTACATTTTTTAAAATACCAAATTCAAAACCGAATACAAAACATAACGACGCTCTAAAATTTGACCGCATCACATAAAAACAGTAAATGTACCCAGCACTTATTTATTACTTAGGAAATGAAAACATTGCCCACTATGATTTTAGTTAGCAAATCGACCGATAAGGGCGCAACGTTCTTAATTTGAATCGCCAATAAGAAAATATATGTTATCCCGCTCTTGCGTCGCTGTCCCTGACCCCGTCTCTTTTTTCTTGCAGTTTTGCTCGAATCGCTGCTATTAGGGAGATTTGGTAAAAATAAATTGTACACAGGCTCAGTGGCGGCTCGTGAGGTATTAAACTGGGTGTTCAACTCGGTGGTTATACAAGAAAAATACGAAGAGAAATATTGCAAGAAAATGCATACCAATTTAAGGTTATCTATGTAAAAAGTTCATTCTCCTATTCTTAGTTTTTGCAAAAACTTCAATTACGCGATTAAAATTGAAAATCTGCATTTTAATCAAAATAACCTACTTCCACTACTAGCCGTTTGGGCTCTGGCGTATATCACCATTATAATGTACTTAATGGTTCTGTTACTAACAAACCAATACATTAGTTTGAAGTTATGTAATTCTCCAAATTATGTATTTTACATATTTAAAATAAACTTATAAACGACATATTTGCGTTTTATTTTTACTCTTGTCTTATTTTAATACTTAAAATGTGGAGTTTTGGTAAATAAGGTTAAGATATGAACAATAAACAGAAATTTTAGGGGAGGGGTGGGGAAAGAATGTATATAAGACGTGATTTAGAAAATTAAATTCACTCGAAGCCAATATGTCATCAAGTTCTGATAATGGTTATTCCAGTGACGAGCAGACAGCTGCACCAAATGTGCAACATAGACTTGTACGCAGACCGCGTAGGTTGAGACCTAGGTACAATACACTTGCAATCCTACGTCGCATGGGGGTCTAGAGATTTGTGTATGAATTGCTACACAAGAGGATTTCGGGCTGTGATGGATGTTAATTTCATCACATCCCATTTTACAGTGGGTTCACGAGGTGATCAAATGCGGAACCACTCGAGGTGTGTTTTGTGTCGGGAGAGACTGTTTACAGTCTTTCATCAGCACTCTTGCCTTATTTACAATAGAATGTAAATTCTATTACAATTAAAGCTCCTCATACGAGAACCCTGCCTGTTCCCTGACAAACCTGTCCTTTTTAAGGCACAAAAATAGTAGTTTTGTAGTTAAACAAAATGTTTCGTAAAGAAAAAATTTCTTGATGGAAAAATTATGTTACTTTGGGTGAGAGACGCATTATGTGTTTAAATCATACATAGATAGCACAAGAAAGAGCATTTGCAAGATTTAGCTTGTAGTTTTTATGTGTGAAAAGAACGCATACGTCTATGCGACGTTAAACGCGCAGTATTTTGGAATTGGAATAACTTCGGAAATGGGTTAAGGGCAGTAAAAGAAACGTTTTAGTCTTATACAAGTTTTGCATAAAACGCCGGGAAATGCCTTAAAAAAAATTATGAAAATGCTAAAAAAAATTTTAAACCTGTATTTCTCATTTTTTCAAATTTCAAAAATGCCAAAAAATAGTTTAGATGAATCCAAATCTTTTGTGATTTACACTTTTTCCGTAAAGTGTCGGGAAATGCCTTAAAAAAATTATGAAATTATAGTAGGTATACTGACACTTTGAACAGACATATTTATTTGTAGGTCTGTCTTAAAAAAATTATGCAAGTAATTCCACCAATTGATCCCGGAACCATGCCCTCCCCGACCTACCCCGACAAAATCAGCCCTTTTTAGGGGTACAATAATTTGATCGTAGTTTGTGGTTGATTCATGTCACATCCCAGGTAACATGATATTTCTCAGGAATTAATTTGTTTTGGAAAATATTGTGTTACTCTGTAAAGACATGTACGTTCTTGCCATACGTTAGAACTAGCTAAATTTCTAGTAAGTTCTCTACGGAAATTCTGGGAACTCAGACGTCTCATACAGAGTAACGCAATTTCTCATTAAAGAAATTCATTCTTAAATAAATACTGATAATAAGAGGATTTTGTATCAGAGTGTTTGGTCTATTACCTTACGTGTAGTAAAATTCACATTTTATTACCAGTAAGATGCATATTCTCAGGCATTGTAACGGATAGCCTCTCTTCACAGACATAACGCTTTATCGCATACTTAAGTTGTGTGTATTTCTTAAGCGTACGTAGGAATACACTACACAATGTCTGTGCTTGTGTGTAACTTCCGTATACTTATTTTAGAAATAAAAAATATTGTTTCATTTAACTTTTTTTATTATCATATATACAAAAACATTTTCTTTTACTTATATATACAATACTATTACAAAAATAACTTAACTCTATATTTTCAATAAAATTCTAAAACTACTTCTTATACGTAAAATTATTCAACCCTTCCAATCTTTTAACACACTTCTCTCTTGTCCTTTTATTTTAATCCAATTTCACCCGCAGTTCATTCATTATTTGTCTTTCAAAGTCCGCGTCATCACTATCGCACTTTTTAGTTCTCGCAGTATTTTTTCCCTAACACTATATGCGGCGGAGAAGACGCACTTTTGACTGGCCGAAAACTCGTTTAACCAGTCCGGCACTTCAGCAGTGGTTGTTAACTGCTGCGATTCCTCGTACGATCGCTTGCATCGCATCTTGACCGGTTTGCGGCACTTCCCACGTCCTATTGTTGGTGATAGTGGTGCCTCCGTTACAATTGTCCTTTTGTCGACAACCTGTAAATTCTCAGGTGTGGTCGAGTTTTGACCGATATTCGCCACAACGGTTGGAGACAGAGGCTTCGGTGGTGGCGGAGACTTCAGAAAATCTGGTAGTTCCACTGGCACTGTGGGACGCCTAAACTTAAATTTCCTCTTCTTCTTCTCGCCCTCGACAGCCGCATAGAATTTGCCTTTATTAAGGGTGGCCGTCTTGGGTTTGGTCAGAAGTTTTTCTAATTTCGATGCTGGCCCCCGCCTCACCTTCTTGATCACCACATCACTTATAATATTAATTCGGCCTCCATCCTCCTCAGTCCACTTGTTGACGTAGTCAACTGCCGAATTAACTGTTTCCTTTTTCGCGTCTACTTCTTCTTCCACAAACGCAGTATTTAGCACTTCGTCATTGTGCCATCCTTCGAAGACACCTGGGGTCAGCAGGTCAATAACTTCCTACCCCATCAACTCTACTTGGATACTTCCATCCAAACGCATTTAACAACGACTCACTACCGGAATTCATTTTTCTAACTAACTCACTGCACTAAACTGACAAATGTATTTACTTGACGAACTGTTCTAGCGAACTATGAAATGCTCTGCCTAGCAAGTCAAACTTATACTTATCACCCCACCATAAATTCCCCCACTCTATCTGACGGTTGATGCTTTAGACGCCAAACAAGTTCATTCAACTTACAAGGTTACGGTCTACGTTTAAGCAACGATTCAAGGACATATTTTCAAGGTAACCGTTTGTCCTTAGTTCTGTTGTTGTTTGTGCTTCAAGGTTATCTGATCAAGACAAACCATATTTATAGACTATAACTATTATACTTCCTAACAGGTATGAACTTTCCAGTGTCTAGCTAAATGATTTAACAATGTTAAGTAAATATTCTAAATTATCATCAGGTTCTGTATTATAGAAATCAATATCGGCATGATAATACAGCATAGGCATAGTTTTGGTTGTTGAAGGAATAATATAGCGTTTGTCATCATTATGAGTTAGAGCGACTTTATTTATTATTTGTGTATATACATCGTGTAATATACTCCGAAATGACTTCATTTTTCTAAAAATTAAACCTCCCTGCTCGACGATTTTTCGGTAATCATCTAGATGAAGTTCCTTTTCGACGACCGATTTTTTAATACCTTTCGCTCTATATAGTAAGCTTTAGCCCCAGTAACATAAAAAGCAGCTATTGGGTCAAAAGGGAATTCGTCTTTCATCTTACCGGGCACCGAATTACTTTTCACTACATTAAACGAATTATTTTCGGGGTAATTGGATGTGTCGAATTTATCCGGATTTTCAGCTATTACACGATAAAAATTATGTGTAAAGACTTTTAATATAAGCGAATCGGTGTCAGTGTAGAGCAAAGAAGCGTGACTACCAAACTTTTGCTTAATAAAATTATAGAAAAAATCATAAATTACTGTTTTCGAAATGTACAAAATGGAAAACCCAATATATATTGGTTTATTGTAAATTATTTTCAATTTGCCCATATGAACGGCGATAAAATTTTCGGAAAATATCGATCGACTATTGAAATTGAGTCGAGCAATTAATGCTCTAGCTCCAGCTTTACCTCTCGCATTTTCCCAGTGACTTATTAATTTAATATCTTTTCGCTTTTCAGCGTTTTCCATAGTTTTTCCAAAAATAGCATTTATGATTAATTTAAAGAGATGTTTACCAAATTTTGTTGTTGCCGCATTTCGTAACTGTGTATTAAAATCAATATATTTTTTTAACCATTTTGATTGATTAAATTTTAGAACTCGGTGTGTTCGCATTACCATTAGGCCATTATTAATGGCTTGTTTTAGAGTTCTGTAAAGCCATTTAAAACAGCCAAATGGTAATGATTGGGACGTGCTATGACCGTACAAATTTGTAGCATCCAAATAAGTAATATATGAAGAAGGTTTAGTAGAGTCAAAGTTTGGTAAATGGCAGTTATTGGCAATATGCTTCCTTTCCGTACACTGACTTAAACCTCCGCGAATACCTTTTTGAAAAAAATAAATTTTGTCTTTATCTGTCAAAAGCTCTAACTCTACCTTAGTCATGCGCAACACACAATCAAAAGATAAACTTGGAAGGGTATAATACTGCGCAGGATCCAATTTATATACATTCAAACAGGTATCGCGAAACTGTTCGAAAAGATCACATAACAATAGTACATCTGATTTTAGGTATAAATCGGAATAATCCCCCAAATTCTTACAATTGAACACGCGCCAAACCTCTTTAGCCCTTTCATAACATGCATCGCTTATGTGTTCTTCACGCAACTACATAACTCTTTTATAAACATATGTCTGTCATAACCCCTTAAATTATGAAATATTATGGGCACAAAATTGGGTTATTTATAATTTAAATTACATATGGAATGTGCGGCTCCCGGTCTCTTTTTACCCGTTATGTGGCAGTGGTCTTTTACTTTCTCTTTTAAGTCGTCGAAATGACGTTCGCAGATACGTTCGCAGATAGTTATTAATATCTTTTTGCTCGTCAGGTGTTAGTTTGGCCATAGGTACGATATCTTTTAAATATGTATTATAGAGATGTCTTAGATCGGTCTCAATGCAATCAACAAAAATTTTTGCTGCATTATTACCACGATATAGTTCAAATTTGGAAATTGAGTCATTAAAGGAGCATTTTATTAGGTACGCGAAAGAGTATGGCTCGTGTTTTATACTTCTAAGTGTGCAAGAATTTTGGGGATCTGGGTCTACTGTTTCGACTGGTTTTAGAAGAGATTCAAAATCGGCGTAAACCACGAAAGGAACTCTCATTTGCTTTTCGATACACTCAAATTTTAAAATATTTTCCGGCACACCTTTGTCAAATGTATCTACTTTTATATCTGTTGAAGGTGTCGACGTAAAGATATGTTTACAATCGTTTTCCTTATGTAACATTAAAGCTGACGGTGAATGGAAATAGATAAGACAGCCATCACAAAAGTATAATTTGTCATGATGTTTTGAAATTTGGCTGAAAACTAAACGGGACAAATCACTTATCCAACAGTAATGTATTTTTTTACAAATTGCACCACAAATGTGTTTACCATCATCATTATCGCCATCTTTAATATTACAATCCTTTGATATGAGCAACAAATTTACATGCTTTTAAAGCTTTTTCGAAGCATATCTTAACGGACCGACAACTTCATACTGAATTTGATTGTTTTCAAAACTTGACTCTAAACCATACACATTAACCGAAATGTTATTTAACTCCTCAAATTTTGAAATATCACGTAATTCAACTGGAAAATTTATACCTGTTAAATTTAATACGGTTGAATAATGGGGGTAGGATGTAACTTGTGTGCGCTTATTGACTGCTGGAAACAATGCTGACATTATGGTCCAAGCAAAAAACAACACTCGTCCTGGTTCATCACGTTCACAACTGCTTTCTTCAGATCGATGAACCTTGATAACTTAATATATGAGGAACCACCTAGGGGCGAATACTTATTTATGTTCACTTCCAAATATAGTATTCTTTCCAAAGCCCAACCTGAAAAACAAAAATAGATATTTTGTAAACTTCTTATTAAATATATCATTTTATAATGAATGTAAGGTTTGTCCCACTACGATTTTTTAAAAATTTTATCATACCTGAATATTTCTCCTGAAATTCCGTGGATTGAACTTTCAATGCCTCTGCAAAGGTATCGTAAACAGCATCCAGATTACTTCCAATGGTGACTATTTCGTTGACCGTATTAAAAGACTTATCACTAAATGTGTCCTGCGATGGTAAAAAATACCGTCCAACAACAACCATGTTTATTTTTAACGATTGATTAACTTGTAGCACCTCATTAATCAAACACACTATCTTTGGTCTGATTTCTTCAAAAAATAATGAGTTGTCCACATGCTCATTACCGCTGCTTACGCGATATGATGCAATTCTATTTTAAAGGCACTTTCTACTAGCTCAACACCATCGGAAACTCTAACACAAGATTTACTTTGGTGTTGCAATGTTCTTTGATGAGATAACATCTGATCTTTGGGAACGTTTCCATCACACACAACACAAGTTTGCATAGCAGACGTTGTTGCTGCACCACCAACTCTTGGCCGCTTAGCTTCTACATTATTATCGAATATAGCCAAACAAGATTCTTTTTGATGTCGCGACATATTGTAAGTAAGACTAAAAGATGCACAACACTTTTCACATACGTATTTATTCATTTTCGATAATGGAGACTCGAGCTTACACTTTAGATACCAAAATTCAGAATGAGCAGCTTATCTCCCCCTACCTATTCATAACACAAGACCACAAAAGAACACCTGCACTCTTCCTCACGGTCTGTGTGAAAAAGGATCCTACGACCTTGAAAACATGCATCACAAATGTAACCTTGAAACAAGCGTCGTACACCTGGTCATCAGCAAACAAAGAAACAGCTGCTCGCGTTCAAGGTCAAGTTCTTGCTCAAGGCCAACTTATTTTTCAAGGTCAAGATATTGCTCAAGGTCAAACTCTCGTTCAAAGTCAAGGTCAAATAACAATCACACACGTGCACGATCGAGGTCATTGTCCTACTAGAACACCTGTGCGACCAAGGTCAAGTGACGTTACAAAAGAACTGCTGCACTCTTTTGCTGTCAAGGTCAAGGTCATGTGACGTCACAAAAGAACATATGCACTCTTCTCCTGTCAAGGTCAAGGTCATGTGATGCCATAGTGGTGGTGGGGGGAGACACAGAGTTCTAATAGTTACACTACTAATATAATTAGTTTGTAATGAATATTTTTCTGTGCACGGTAGCGCACAATGGCTTTCCTTTTGTAAGTTTTATTTTCACTTGTTTAGGGTTAATTAATTGGCTTCGATAATGCCAGTAGTTTATCGTGGACCAGATGCTTTCTGTTTAATTTAAATTTTCTATTTTCGTTTACCATCAATTGTTTTGATATAAATAAATAATCGCTTAAGGCCTTCAGACAATAGCAGTTTTGCTTTTTATTTGAATTTAATATTTTTAAAATTATATTTGCATAGTACCTGAATTTTACCTTGCCTTGACGCATACCTATTGTTTTATTAGGGTCTTTCTTTTTACTGGGAGACATCTCCAGGAACTGCTCTTTTTACTGGGGGACTCCGAACTTCTTTTTGGCGGGAGACACCTCCAGTCTTTCTTTTGGCGGGGAGATAACTCATCCCTCTGTCTTCACCGGCAGTTGTGCTGTGTCACTGTGGCTGAGTGGGCCGTTACAGCCTAGTGCCAGGACATCTTCGTCACCTTCACCCCTTCAGACAACCTTTTTTTTATTATTAATTTGACGTCACCGTAATATTTATACATATATATATATATATATATATATATATATATATATATATATATATATATATATATATATATATATATATATATATATATATAAGCGGTGGGTTGTCTTGGCTGACTAGTTGATAAACAAGAGTATATTTTGGGGTAACAGCCAGAGGTACTAGGGCTCAATGAATAAGAAAAACTCTTATTTACTACGCTAAGCTTTCGGAAGCATTTATTCCTTTCTCAAAGCTACAAATATGGAGTACATTAGATACATTATGTCTAATAACATTATTACTTATTATTACCTGGGTGTAAGTGAGTTTCAATAAAATGAAAAAAAGCAACTCATCTTCATAGTAATCTTAATGCAGGAATTATTGACTAAATTGTGTAATGATATTACAAAATCTTTTTGAAAACTTCAAAGTGACAATTGTCAATTGTCATAAGATTCTGTTGAGAAGGAGAGTTTTTTACAATGGTGGATTATTTGAATATTACAGGTTGCTAATTCAAAGTAGTAGATAGGTTGCAGTGTCTGTTTATGGTGAGATAATTGATACTTATTACATAATTTAGTATACATTTTAAAAGAGGAAAAATAATATTGAATTTTTATATGTATAATGGTTGTGTACCAGGAGAAATGAAATTGTGCATATTGTTATTCAACATCTGTAATACTAAGAGAGTTATTAGGATTTTGTTTTTTTAAAGTTATGAAATTTGCGTAAATTATGCTAAGATCTGTCACATCTTTATTTTTGTTAAGTGTATTTGTTTGAGTATATATCTCTGTCATTTCGAGAAAGATTCTTTTTTTAGTATTTCTTTCTTGGTGTAATATTTTTGTAGATTCAAATGCAGGGATGTGTCCTGTATCGATATTACGTTCAGCCAATGCACAAGAACGCTTTCCTAGTCTACAATCACTTTTATGAGATGTAATCCTGTCTTTAAGGACCCTAGAGCTTTGACCTATATACAATTTTTCACATTCGGAACAAGGAATACTATATACTACAGATGCTTTCTTCAAGGCTTCGTCTGTGTCTTTTACTTTTGAAAAAAGAGTGCCTATATTTTTTGGAAATTTTTGGGTTATCTTGATGAAAGGTTCGTATTTAAAAACTTTTGTGATTTTATTAGTTATTGATAATAGTAGTAATAATAGTAATAGTAATTTATTAACAACAAATTTTACAAACTGCCAAATTAAAATATGTATAAATATCAAAGCTATAATATGGCATGCAGTTTTGGTATTTAATTTATATTACCTACAAAGGTAAAAATACCTTGTGTGTAGGTAATACTTTTAATTTATGATTTGGTTTTTAATAAATAAATTTAAGTAACATTACGTATGGATAATAATATAAACGAGAAACATAATTTCTTAAAAAAAAAATAAGTTTTATTTTTTATTATTATTATTCTGAAATTCTTTGATTCCATGGCTTTTCCATTATTTCTTTACATGTTGTTATGTCTTTTATAAAATATTTTTTTATTTCTTTTGAAAATTTTCCTTTCGAATATAAATTAAAATCATTTGGTAAAATATTGTATATTCTTGTTGAAAGAAACTCAAACATTCTCTGAGTCACTGCCTTATGGCAAAAAGGTATTCTGTATCTCTGTATTTGTCTAATATTGTTTTGTTTTTTAATATTTAGTACTTCATCGAATTTTCTTAAAAATTTACAGGAATTTATACAAAATATTTGTGATAAATTTGGTATTTCAAGTTGTTTATATATATCATTAGTATGGCAATTTTTATATTTTCCTATAATGCATCTAACAAATGAATTTTGTAGTATTTCCAATGGATGTAAATTGCTTTTATATATCCCTCCCCATACTAATATACCATAGCTTAGTACTGAATGCACCAAAGCATAATACATTTTAATTTTGATTGATCTGTTAGTTAAATCTCTAATAAAATAAAATTTGGCTAAAACGTATTTTAATTTAGATAGAACGTATGCTACGTGTTCTTTAAATGACAAATGTTCATCAAAAATTACTCCTAAATATTTGATGTTTTCTTTTGTTTTATTGTTGGGCAATTACAAAACTTATTATATATTTTACAGTCAATTTTGTGACTTGTTAAGTACATATTTTCATGATTTTTATCATTTTTACAGTTTAAAGTAAAATTAACAAAATTAGTTTTATCCAAGTTAATAACCATACTATTCAATGCATACCAATTTGTTAAAGTATTGAAATCTAATTTCATATTTCTATAATTTTCTTTCAAATTTTCATTGCTGTATACTAGAGCCGTATCATCTGCAAATATAAATATGCCTCCTTTAAAATTACAGTCAAATATATCATTTATGTAAATTAAAAAAAGTAATGGCCCTAAAGTTGAGCCTTGCGGCACTCCTGACAATGTTCTTAAAAAAGTACTTTTTACTGAATTTACTAAGGTGCATTGCTGTCTGTTGCTGAAGTAGTTTAGAAACCATTTTAGACACAATCCCCTTATACCAGCATTTTCTAGTTTTTCAATCATTTTCTTATGAGAAATTGTGTCAAATGCCTTTTTGATATCTATAAAAAGACCAGTAACTTTTTTGTTGTTATCTAATTTTTCAGATAACAGTTTTGAAAACTGAATAAGTGCTAAATCAGTACCTCTGGTTTTTAGGAATCCGAATTGTCTATTATTAAAAAAGCTATTTCTTTCAAGAAACTTTAATAAATGATTATAAATAATTTTCTCAAAAATTTTTGAAAAAACGGGTAAAAGGGCTATTGGTCTGTAGTTTCCTGGTATATTTTTAGGCCCACCTTTATATATAGGGATTATTACTGATATTTTCATCTTTTCTGGAAAAACTGCACTTTTTATTGATAAATTAAATATATATGTTAAAATTGGACTTAAGATACCATTTAACTCTTTTACTATTTTTGGTGATATTTCATCGATACCAGAAGCTTTATTTACCTTTAAACTGTTAATTTCATTTTGAACTTCTTCCTCTGTTATAGGAAATAAGACAAATGAATTTTTTAAGGACTTTTTATTATAATTAATATTTTAGGGTTACTTTTCTCTGCCTCCTTCGCAATATCAGGTCCTATTTCAGTAAAGAAAGTGTTAAGGTTATTCGAAATACTTAAGTTATCTGTAACTATTTTGCCCTTGTATTCATTTCTTTAATTTTTTCTTTACTTTTTAATTTATTTCCACACATTTCATTGAGAATTTTCCATTGATCTTTTAATGAACTGTCATTTATTTTATTGATGTAATAATCTGTTTTAGTTTTGATTATTAAATTATTAATCATCTTTCTATATTTTAGATATTTTACTTTATTATCGCTATTTTCTGGATGTTTTTTAAAATTTCGGTAAAGAGTATCTCTTTCTCTAATTGATTTTAAAAGACCATTTGTCATCCATGGTTTTATTTTTTTATTTTTTGAAGATTTTTTTCTACTTATAAACGAGTTTTGTATTTCCTTTTGAAGAATCATTAAAAAGTGGTTATAAGCTATATTTACATCTTTAGAATTTAACACTAAACCCCAGTTTCTATTATTTAAACTGATTTTTAATTTTTCATAATCAATAATTTTTATTTCATTATTATCTTGTTTGTTGTCAGAAAAATTACTATAAAAATTCACCGAAATAGTTGAAATATAGTGAGCAGTAATGTCAGTTCGAATGACAGAAGATTTAACGTCATAATCAAATTTAGATCTGAAAAAAATATGGTCTATACATGATCCTGGGTTTATTAAACCTGGTCTTGTAATTTCTTTTATTATAGGTATAAATCCAAATTCATAAAACATATTTAAATATAGGTCAACATTATTGTTTTTACTTAAAATATCTATATTCATATCACCAATAACTAGAACATTCTCATTCTTGGTGCTAATTATATTTTTAATTTGATCTATAAAGTTCGTTATTGAGTATCGATGCAATCTGTAAATAGCTATAATTTCAAATTTAATATGTTCATAATAACCTTCTATTTCTATCACATCAGCAGTGTTTATATCATCATGTTTATTTAAATTTAAAACATTTAAGTTTCTTTCAACAAATATAACAACCCCGCCTGATTTGTACGTATTATTACATTTAAAATATGAATTGTAATTAGGAATATTATATAAACTCATTTCATAATCATAGATACATATTTCAGAGAGAACAATAATTTTTGGTTTTATCTTTAAAGATTCGAGATACAATAAAAAATGGTCAAAGTTTTTTCTTAAACTCCTTATGTTTAAATTTAAACAAGAGAAATCTTTTAATTTTTCAAAAATATTTTTTTCATTATTTTTATCAACAATAAACGTTTTAGAAATATTATGTAAATTTATAAAGTTGAATTTTATTTTTTTTAATTTTTAAATATGACCAAACTACATACCATATTAGCAACTACAAATATCTTTTAAAGTTTCAATATCCGTAATTCGTATTGCTCTGCTTTCTTCATTTTCTCTAATAAATATTTTTCCATCTATGACCCATGTATACTTTATTTTTCCCTCTTTCTTTATTTCTCTTGTTTTTTTGAATATTTCTTGGTTGGCCAAGGTTAGATCTTCATTGAAATAGATCTGATTATTACCTGAGAGACCGCATTCTGCAGTAGACAACGTTTTTTTAATTTTTCTTTTGTTCAGTATTTCATCTTTCTTTGTTTTTGATCTTAACCTCAATAGTATCGGAGAGTTTAATTTCTTTGCATTTATTTTTCTTACCTCTTTAATATCATTTCGTTGTATATCTACATTTATTTTATCTAATATATTTGAAACCTTTTCAAATAGATTTTGATTTGCCATTGTTATTCCACTTATAATTATATTGTTCTCCTTCTTTTCCTGCTCCATTGCATTTACACGATTTTTAAGAGTGTTAATTTCATTTTTTAAAAATCTGTTTTTTTCTATTACTTTTTTAAAATTTTTAGTAATTTCTTCAAATTTTTTTAATTGTTCGTCATATCTACTTGAAATAAAATTTATAGATTCTTTAAGTTCCCTGTTATCATCTTGTATTTTGATTAAATTTTTTAATATTTCTTCTACAAAAAATTCGTCATTTCTTACCACATTTAAAAATTTATTTCTCGAGCAGTCTCCACAAGTCCAATATTCTTCCTTTTTAATAGCATTATATTTTCTTTTGCTTATATTCTCGCAAGATATGTGAAAGGTTCCACAACATATTTCACATTTTAATGATAATTCTTTATCTTCTATGACGTTTTCACAAATTTGACACAAAATATTAGATGGTCCAGATTCTCTTGTATCTTTGGAACTTACTTCAACAAAATTTGATTTTTTTGTAAAATTTTGATGCTGATTACTGTTAATTTGGTTCAGTAGATTTTGTATATTCGAATTTTTAAATTGGGAAAAAGTTTGTGACAATGACATGATGACAGTTGCAAGCTATATTTTAGGTTTATTTATTTATTTTTTTTTATATTAGGTTTTATGTACCAGTCAAGTATGATTTTGTTATCATTTGCTCTTATCAGTTTGGTGTCCAAAAAAGGTACACTCATGGTGGTTTCATTGTTTTTTACATATGCTTGTGATAATATATCTGTGAATAGAATTGCAGGTACAGAGAAATAATATGTTGGTTGGTTGTTTGTTAAAAAGGCACTGATTTCAGGAGTACCAATCTGGATATTATTCTTTTGTAGGATGGGTGTAATAGATGTGTTAAAAATAAGTTTTTTAATAGACGTTCTGGATAAGAGTTCTCCAAAAGAATATTGTAAAGTAAATTCAGGTTTTTCTGTCTTAAAGTAGGATGGCTGATTCTGACAATCCTTGATTTCAACCCCAACACAAGATTAATTTTCATCTTTTCTGTGTGATAAGAGTTATAATTGATGTATCTACCTGAACTGGTAGGTTTTATGTACCAGTCAAGTATGATTTTGTTATCATTTGCTCTTATCAGTTTGGTGTCCAAAAAAGGTAGACTCATGGTGGTTTCATTTTCAATCGTGAATTGTATATTAGGATTGTGGTTGTTAAAGGTTTGTAGAACTAAGTCCATTCCATCAAACGGTACAGACAGAATCAGGTCATCTACATATTTTTTGATGAACGGCAAATGGAAAGGTAATTTTGGAATGCAATCATCCAGTAAGTCATCCATAACATATTGAGCAACTATCGGGGAGATAGTCGCTCCCATGGGGGTACCTAATATTTGTTTGTAGTAGGTTTTGTTGAATAAGAAATAGGTTGTATCAAAAATAAATCTGATAATATTTAGAAATTCATTTTTTGGAATGGTTGTATATTTATTAATGTTTTCCCACTTTTTATTGATACTATTGATGACTAGTTCAATGGGAATGTTTGTAAATAAAGAAACGACATCCAGACTAATTATTACGTAATTATTTGGAAGTTGTTTGTTTTGTATAAAATCAGCAAATTCAAAAGAGTCACTTATATAGTATGCATTGTTTTTTACATATGCTTGTGATAATATATCTGTGATGAATTTTGCTAATTTGTTATTAGGAGAATCTATTGATGAGATTATGGGTCTTAAAGAGAGAGTGGGTTTATGAATTTTGGGTAGGCCATAATACTTTGGTGAAATTTGATTATAAATTGTAAGTGTTTTCGAAATTTCTTTACCAGGAGATATGTAACCGATATGGAGTACAATCCATGAGTCTCCTCAAACAATGGGCAAACACCAACTTGAAACTAGCATCCATCAGAAGCAGAAAAATTTTTCTACTTACCTGCAGGACTCAAGGTATCATACCAAATCACATACATAACAACACCAAAAATGTGTGCAATACCATACAAATAGAGAATGGAAACAATGGACGAAGAATCAAACAATTTAACGATAGGTTGATAAACAAGGTTCTCAACTACAAAATTGCAACAACCATTAAATCTTTAAATTACCTAGAAAAAACTATAAATACAATTTCAAACAAATTATTAACAAATCTACCAACAAATATCATCTCTGAATTCAAAAGTAGACAAAACAGACACTATAACAATAATTTCAGAGTCATAAAAAACAGAAATCTTAAAAAAATCAATAATTTGCGGAATAACCAAAATCAAATAAAAACTAAAGATAACTGGATTAAAAATTTGACAGATGTTGCAATTCAATTCCGGATGATATCAAGAATTTCCTGGCTCTAGGCTTTAAATTCGCCTTACCTCCCACAACAAAAGATTGCAAAGTTGAAAAATTACTGGCAGATCCGGAATACATAATTCAATGTTGCCCAGATTCCAGAAAAAATATATACAGAGCTAAAGTTACCAATATTCTTACTAATTTTTTTAACAACCCTGTCAGTGGGGACTACTTAACTTATTTATTCAATAAAACTAAGAAATTCTTGTCCCAATACGAAGAACTAAAAATAACTAGGGCAGATAAAGGCAATGTGACTGTCATTATGTCAAAACAGGACTATCTAAATAAATCAAATGAACTTTTCTTAGACACGAAGTACTATGTACCCCTTAGAAATGACCCCACATCGTCTTTCCAACAAAAAGTTAACAAAATAGTTTCAGAATTAAAAAAGAAAAAATTTATTACCGAAGAAATTTCGAAAACACTTACAATTTATAATCAAATTTCACCAAAGTATTATGGCCTACCCAAAATTCATAAACCCACTCTCTCTCTAAGACCCATAATCTCATCAATAGATTCTCCTAATAACAAATTAGCAAAATTCATCACAGATATATTATCACAAGCATATGTAAAAAACAATGAATACTATATAAGTGACTCTTTTGAATTTGCTGATTTTATACAAAACAAACAACTTCCAAATAATTACGTAATAATTAGTCTGGATGTCGTTTCTTTATTTACAAACATTCCCATTGAACTAGTCATCAATAGTATCAATAAAAAGTGGGAAAACATTAATAAATATACAACCATTCCAAAAAATGAATTTCTAAATATTATCAGATTTATTTTTGATACAACCTATTTCTTATTCAACAAAACCTACTACAAACAAATATTAGGTACCCCCATGGGAGCGACTACCTCCCCGATAGTTGCTCAATATGTTATGGATGACTTACTGGATGATTGCATTCCAAAATTACCTTTCGATTTGCCGTTCATCAAAAAATATGTAGATGACCTGATTCTGTCTGTACCGTTTGATGGAATGGACTTAGTTCTACAAACCTTTAACAACCACAATCCCAATATACAATTCACGATTGAAAATGAAACCACCATGAGTCTACCTTTTTTGGACACCAAACTGATAAGAGCAAATGATAACAAAATCATACTTGACTGGTACATAAAACCTACCAGTTCAGGTAGATACATCAATTATAACTCTTATCACACAGAAAAGATGAAAATTAATCTTGTGTTGGGGTTGAAATCAAGGATTGTCAGAATCAGCCATCCTACTTTAAGACAGAAAAACCTGAATTTACTTTACAATATTCTTTTGGAGAACTCTTATCCAGAACGTCTATTAAAAAAACTTATTTTTAACACATCTATTACACCCATCCTACAAAGGAATAATATCCAGATTGGTACTCCTGAAATCAGTGCCTTTTTAACAAACAACCAACCAACATATTATTTCTCTGTACTTGCAATTCAATCAATAACTAATAAAATCACAAAAGTTTTTAAATACGAACCTTTCATCAAGATAACCCAAAAATTTCAAAAAAATATAGGCACTCTTTTTTCAAAAGTAAAAGACACAGACGAAGCCTTGAAGAAAGCATCTGTAGTATATAGTATTCCTTGTTCCGAATGTGAAAAATTGTATATAGGTCAAAGCTCTAGGCTTTAAATTCGCCTTACCTCCCACAACAAAAGATTGCAAAGTTGAAAAATTACTGGCAGATCCGGAATATATAATTCAATGTTGCCCAGATTCCAGAAAAAATATATACAGAGCTAAAGTTACCAATATTCTTACTAATTTTTTTAACAACCCTGTCAGTGGGGACTACTTAACTTATTTATTCAATAAAACTAAGAAATTCTTGTCCCAACACGAAGAACTAATAATAACTAGGGCAGATAAAGGCAATGTGACTGTCATTATGTCAAAACAGGACTATCTAAATAAATCAAATGAACTTTTCTTAGACACGAAGTACTATGTACCCCTTAGAAATGACCCCACATCGTCTTTCCAACAAAAAGTTAACAAAATAGTTTCAGAATTAAAAAAGAAAAAATTTATTACCGAAGAAATTTCGAAAACACTTACAATTTATAATCAAATTTCACCAAAGTATTATGGCCTACCCGAAATTCATAAACCCACTCTCTCTCTAAGACCCATAATCTCATCAATAGATTCTCCTAATAACAAATTAGCAAAATTCATCACAGATATATTATCACAAGCATATGTAAAAAACAATGAATACTATATAAGTGACTCTTTTGAATTTGCTGATTTTATACAAAACAAACAACTTCCAAATAATTACGTAATAATTAGTCTGGATGTCGTTTCTTTATTTACAAACATTCCCATTGAACTAGTCATCAATAGTATCAATAAAAAGTGGGAAAACATTAATAAATATGCAACCATTCCAAAAAATGAATTTCTAAATATTATCAGATTTATTTTTGATACAACCTATTTCTTATTCAACAAACCCTACTACAAACAAATATTAGGTACCCCCATGGGAGCGACTATCTCCCCGATAGTTGCTCAATATGTTATGGATGACTTACTGGATGATTGCATTCCAAAATTACCTTTCGATTTGCCGTTCATCAAAAAATATGTAGATGACCTGATTCTGTCTGTACCGTTTGATGGAATGGACTTAGTTCTACAAACCTTTAACAACCACAATCCCAATATACAATTCACGATTTAAAATGAAACCACCATGAGTCTACCTTTTTTGGACACCAAACTGATAAGAGCAAATGATAACAAAATCATACTTGACTGGTACATAAAACCTACCAGTTCAGGTAGATACATCAATTATAACTCTTATCACGCAGAAAAGATGAAAATTAATCTTGTGTTGGGGTTGAAATCAAGGATTGTCAGAATCAGCCATCCTACTTTAAGACAGAAAAACCTGAATTTACTTTACAATATTCTTTTGGAGAACTCTTATCCAGAACGTCTATTAAAAAAACTTATTTTTAACACATCTATTACACCCATCCTACAAAGGAATAATATCCAGATTGGTACTCCTGAAATCAGTGCCTTTTTAACAAACAACCAACCAACATATTATTTCTCTGTACTTGCAATTCAATCAATAACTAATAAAATCACAAAAGTTTTTAAATACGAACCTTTCATCAAGATAACCCAAAAATTTCAAAAAAATATAGGCACTCTTTTTTCAAAAGTAAAAGACACAGACGAAGCCTTGAAGAAAGCATCTGTAGTATATAGTATTCCTTGTTCCGAATGTGAAAAATTGTATATAGGTCAAAGCTCTAGGGTCCTTAAAGACAGGATTACATCTCATAAAAGTGATTGTAGACTAGGAACGCGTTCTTGTGCATTGGCTGAACATAATATCGATACAGGACACATCCCTGCGTTTGAATCTACAAAAATATTACACCAAGAAAAAAATACTAAAAAAAGAATCTTTCTCGAAATGACAGAGATATATACTCAAACAAATACACTTAACAAAAATAAAGATGTGACAGATCTTAGCATAATTTACGCAAATTTAATAACTTTAAAAAAACAAAATCCTAATAACTCTCTTAGTATTACAGATGTTGAATAACAATATGCACAATTTCATTTCTCCTGGTACACAACCATTATACATATAAAAATTCAATATTATTTTTCCTCTTTTAAAATGCATACTAAATTATGTAATAAGTAACAATTATCTCACCATAAACACACACTGCAACCTATCTACTACTTTGAATTAGCAACCTGTAATATTTAAATAATCCACCATTGTAAAAAATTCTCCTTCTCAACAGAATCTTATGACAATTGACAATTGTCACTTTGAAGTTTTCAAAAAGATTTTGTAATATCATTACACAATTTAGTCAATAATTCCTGCATTAAGATTACTATGAAGATGAGTTGCTTTTTTTCATTTTATTGAAACTCACTTACACCCAGGTAATAACAAGTAATAATGTTATTAGACATAATATATCTAATGTACTCCATATTTGTAGCTTTGAGAAAGGAATAAATGCTTCCGAAAGCTTAGCGTAGTAAATAAGAGTTTTTCTTATTCATTGAGCCCTAATACCTCTGGCTGTTACCCCAAAATATACTCTTGTTTATATATATATATATATATATATATATATATATATATATATATATATATATATATATTGTCACAACGGGGGTTGTTGCGACTGAGACTAAGTAATAGTCTCTGGGATCGTGTGGAGGGAATGAAGTTAAAACAGGTTATAAAAAATATAACATTTAATAATTAGTCAACAATAATAGCAATAAAATAAAGTTTGGCATTAAATAAATGAAATGAGGCACTTACTTATACACTTCCCTTAAATCTTATCTATAAGGGCGGCTCTTCTCCCGACCAATGGGCACATGTCTTATCTCGACATCTTAAGAACGACTGCCTATCACTCCATTATACAGTTATCGACGATCGGTGCATTGCTCAGTCAGCATACCTTGCCTTCCTCAATAAAGTTAAACAAAACCAAGCTGACCTTCAATGTCGTCACCAAGTTCACCGAATAACAGAGTGTCTATTCATCGTTATTGTCAAAATAATCTTTATATAAATACAGTGTGATTTTAAAAATAATTAATACAATAATCCATGATAACATAACTATGACATATGCCCCTCGTTCGCGAAAGCTGGACCCACAGCTTTACAAAATTTCCATCTTACTATGCAACACAAATATGTTGGTCAAGCCGCCAGAAGTTAATTAAATTTACAAAAAACTATAATTTTTAATAAAACTTATAAGTTGATGAGAAGTTGTAAAAATTTGTATCTAGGATTGATCAAAAAAAAAATCTTAAAGGGACGTACCTATAGCATAATTAAAATTCGCGTAAGAGATTAATTTAATACTTATTAAAAGCTTAGAAACAAGTTATTTCTTCTTTTTATTTTACTTTATTTACCGACTTAAGTAAACTTTCTAACTATTAAACCTTTCTAAAATATTGAATTGATAGCCACATTTAATGCCATATAGAAGGCTCAATCTTATCAACTTATAAAATATTACTTACTATATACTAAAGAGACAATTATTGTAAAAGCGAAAAATAGAAAATAAAATAAAACTTGTTGATACTCATAACGTTTCTTTTAAATATTTACGTAATAAAATCTCAAAAAGTAGCACTCTTCGAAAAATGAGATCGTGACACGGGTATTTATGGCAACATATAAGAAGTCTTTGCTGAAGATTTGCTTAATTGTAATAACGCCGAACAATGATAAACTATGCACAACTATGAGCCAGAAGTAGTTTAGTTATATTAAGGATAATATAAATTTCCTATGAACTTAACATTCACCACTTTTGGATGGATTTTCTCCATCCCCCATTCTTCATCGCCACAATTCTACAGGATGCAAGATGCATGCAGCTGGAAGCGGCTTGCTTTGATAAGGTCATCTCTACTGAGCCCTGGTACCTCGGGCATTTTCGAGACTTTACTGTTAGGTGTTAGGTTACCTAACGTGATGGTGTAACTGCCTTTTCTTTGCTTGCGTGCGTTGTGGTGACGTTGAGTAACAGCTTCTGTTTGCTCAGATTTAGGTATGATGGATATATACTGGCTCCCCTTTGTTGTAGGAAGTTGTTGTGCATGTTATTTGGCTCATCTCCAATCTCCACTGCCATTGTGCTATTGTGTCCAGGTACATGAAACATAAAGAGAGTGCGTATCAATACTTATGAATATATAGTCCTAATTTTACATGCTTTAATTATTTACAAAATTAAAATGAGAAAATACATTTCTCTTTACACGTACGTATGTCTAATATTAAAAATCCATAACATTTAGACTAGTCTATAAACTAAACTTAATTTGCACATCAATAATTAAATTACAAATTCTTGTAAAATCAAATAATACATGCAAGTTTAAAATAATAACCTAGCAATCATATAACAGAACAACTATCCCTGTTTAGTTTCAATTTGCTCTTTTTCTACCTCCAAGTATACTGAGATATAACGTTCGTCTAATTTTTAAAATGAATCTTTAGTGTTAGGCTTAGAGTATACCTTAATATTTAACTTCTAGTATACCTAGGATTTTTAATACTAGAATAAATAAAAAAGCAACTCTTTAGTACAAAGTTGAAAGTCTAGGTTAGTACTTGCTAATAAAATTTAAAATGTTTTAGGATTATTTAAAAACTTAAATTATATCAATTTACTGAGAGGTAGTAGGCAGTTTCGTGACAAAAAAAAATTACTTTGTGCTATTGTTTTTTCAAAAATAAGTCTGACGATATTTTACATGCTGTCAACAATAAGTAATAACCGTACGAACATTTGAGCAGTTTTAGCTCACGCAGTATTTACAAATACCAGAAACTCTTAAAAAAAATCTGTAAACCTTCCCTAAGGGAAATAGATAACTTCAGGCGTATCTCACCTGGTAACATCCTGTACCACTAAACATCATCGATTTGTTTAAACATTGTGCTCAAACACTAGCGTCACCTTTTAAGAAGACAAGATGCGTAAATTCTTAAAACAACTACTTCCCTGGCTACGTGCCACGCAGGGTATTGAATAACATAAGACATTCACTTGTCTTTTCTTCATAAAATTTGTTACACTTGAAAACCATTTCAAAATACCTTACTTGTCAGTAAAGTTTAACCTGCAGATGACTTTTTTGCAGTAGGGCTATAGCATTATGTTGCTGATCGCTAATTCTCTAGCTACCCTTTTCGTACCACTTTTTTGTGTGTACCTTATTGTTTCCTAAAGTATGTACCTATAACTTCTTTGAGAAAAATGAGTCGTTCTGTAGGTACTCTAGAATAATAAATATATACTCGTGTATTTAACTTAAGAACTCAGGCACGATGCTTTAATACTGCATCGAATTAAAAAAAATCTCTATATATTTTGATTTGTAACACTCTTACTTTCTTACGTAAGTTTATTATAAGTTTCTATCATCTCATGCCTATAAAAATTGTTTTATGCCTCGATTAACTAGATAATAATTCTGGATAAAAACTACTCTGGTTTTGCACGCATAAACCCTTTTTCTTTTTCCATTTAGTTTTTCATAATTCCTTTGATTATGCATAAAAATAAAAAACATAAATAATATGAATGGGTACTTGCGAAAATGAGGCGCGTGCTTGATCGGTAACCTTATGCCATTATTGTATAATAATATAAAATTCTTGATACCTGCCATCTCTGGGCCAGCAGTGTTTATTATAATTTATTATGAACTTGAAATAAAGCAAAATTATGTCAGCTTTTGATAACAAAACATATTTTTTATACCTTGGACGTATAACAATTACGTCTAATAATATTTAGTATTTCTATAAACGTAAGCAATAATAATAAAATGTTGATATGTTTACTAGTTAGTTATTTAAGAAATATTTAATTTTAAATCAAACTTCTGAAATTGAAAAGACAATTGTCGCTGGCTATTATATTAAAAATACAACACATTAATGCCCTTATTTACCAGGGATCTTCGTTAATTGCGTAAAACTTGATTTATTCTTTTTTCGCATGATAAAACATATTTTAAAACTTGTAACTAGTACTAAGATGAAATTAGTGCCAAATTAAAAATAAAAATCTAATCAAATTTTTCTGTTTCTTTCATATCGCCTATGTGCATATGTTTAATAGTAAATAAATTACACATGAGAAATAGATTTATTTTTTTTTACGGCATAAAAATTGAAAGTATAAACAAGCAATATAATTTGGATTTTGTCTTCCAACGTAAAAAAACATAGGAAATGTATCAAGAGAAGATTGAAGAATTGTACTGTGGACATTAAAAAAATTACAATTTCTGCGTAAAAATATTGACTTGGAACTAAAATAGTATGCAAATAAATAAAAAAATCAATTTTACACTGAATTTTGAACCAAAGAAAAATCAGTGCAAATTAAAACGAGAAATATCTCAGGTGTTAGATAGGTACTTGAACTCATAATACCTTGATAAGCATACTTTCCTAAAATCTTATATCCAACTAGAAACAATATTTATTAAAGAAGCATTTTCCGATATAACTAATCACCTTTTTTGCTACCATATTTTATATTCTGAAATAAAAGTTTAGAAGAGAAACAAATGTGTAGAAACGTAGATACATACATACGTACGTACATATGTATATGTATATGCACCTTTAACAAACGCTTTGACTTAGTTCTTTGTTACTGTAATACAAAAAAATATTTTTACTTCTTGTAAACGTCAGGATACAATAAATAGCATTTACTTAAAACAAAATTTTCTGAAAAAAAAACTCTTTGTGGATATTATTTGATGTAAACGTAAAGATATGTAAAAGAATAATTATTAGGTTTTTCTTTATTTATTTTTCCTTTTGACCTATTTCTTTTTAAACAAATAGACTTTGCGCCGTTAAAGTGTTTGGCGGTAATAAAAAGCGTCCTAGAGTTCTGTTTTTAAATATAGTAACTGGTTTGTTCGAGTTTGTTGTGAGGTTAATTTTGATTTTATTTCTGTCAATATAAGGCCATTTATATAGTATAATCTCCAATTTATTAAAAAGATTTGTATTTACCGCAAAATTATCTCGTAATTGCTCCAAATATCTAATATCGTGTTCTTTAGTTTTCAAAACAATTGATTTAATTTTGTTGTTAGTTAGTTGATGTTCTTTGGTAGTTTTAGCCGATTTTAAGAAAGCTGATTTAGAAGTTGTCTCTTGTTTTAAGCAGTGGTGTAAATTTTCATTTGTTTGGGCCATTATAGTTTCTTTTTCATTTGTATTGTAAGGCTGAGTAGGGTGTAAAAATAAAACGTTTTGATTAGATTGTACATTGGTGCTGGTTGGGTATTGTAAATTACATTTTTCATTGATAATAACCCGGCGGTTATCCGTTAGTTCCCATATGTTGTGCAGTTTGAGAATAAGCTGATTAAAACCATTTTTTGAAAGATCTGGGTCGTACAAAAAGTTATAATTTGATTTAAAGGAAGGGTGTAGACCTCTTTCAAAGTATCCTATAATTTTATCTAACGGCATTTTAGGATCAACAATGTCGCATAACATGATTGTATCGTAATAATAATTTTTAATACTTTCATTTTGCTGCTGTTGCTTATTCATCAGTTTGATTTCAAATTTTGAAACTTCGTATTTCCCTCCAAATTCAATTAAAAAATCTCGGGAGACTTCCTCCCAATTTTTCTTTAAGTTTTCCGATTGTTTAATATAATTACTATACCAAATGTAGGCAACACCCTCTAATGATGATAAAAAATAGTAAATTTTGTCTTTGACAGACCAGCGGTTTCTTTCAGAAATTTTATTAAATTCTCTGAGAAATAAAACACAATAATTATTCTTAGGACAAAAAATAGGTGCTTGAAAATATGGCGGTAGCACTGGTGTATTACGGGTATTTAAAGCTTCTTCCAAACTCATTTTTTACTTCTCTTTAAGGGACAAACTATTATATTTAAAATAAACACTCAACGTGAAAAAATGTATCGTAATATAGTTTTATTTTGAATAAAACAAAAAATTGTACCTATATAAATTACCATTAAAATTTCAGAAAACTTTTTGAAAAGGCCCAAAAAATTAAAATTAACTTGCACCACTTATTCTATTATAGACGTAAAGTAAAAAATTGCCAACTCTTATTTTATACAATTTAATTAAAATATACTTCATTCCCTCAGGTTGTAATCAAATGTTTATCTATACTTAAAGAAAATTTATGCCTACTCTCACACAATGGACAGAATTTATTAAAGAATATTTAATTTTTGCACCAAAAAAGTTATAATTTATTGTGTATGGAGAGTAAAAACGGCGCCTCCACCAAATGTCACAACGGGGGTTGTTGCGACTGAGACTAAGTAATAGTCTCTGGGATCGTGTGGAGGGAATGAAGTTAAAACAGGTTATAAAAAAAATAACATTTAATAATTAGTCAACAATAATAGCAATAAAATAAAGTTTGGCATTAAATAAATGAAATGAGGCACTTACTTATACACTTCCCTTAAATCTTATCTATAAGGGCGGCTCTTCTCCCGACCAATGGGCACATGTCTTATCTCGACATCTTAAGAACGACTGCCTATCACTCCATTATACAGTTATCGACGATCGGTGCATTGCTCAGTCAGCATACCTTGCCTTCCTCAATAAAGTAAAACAAAACCAAGCTGACCTTCAATGTCGTCACCAAGTTCACCGAATAACAGAGTGTCTATTCATCGTTATTGTCAAAATAATCTTTATATAAATACAGTGTGATTTTAAAAATAATTAATACAATAATCCATGATAACATAACTATGACTATATATATATATATATAGATATATATGTATAATTGGGGGTAATCTTCGGGAATCGGTCTGTATAAAATAAATATTAAAACTCATTTATTCTAAAATGATCTGTATTTCGCCATTTATTTATGGCTTCTTCAGGAGCGATAGCTAAAAGAAAAACAGATACCGCGTTAACAACAAAATGGAGCAGTCCAAACAGCCTGTCTTACAGTTTACAGGTTATTTGTTCTATACAGTCTAAAATACTCAGTATTAAAGACAAAACAATTTTAAAAAATACCATGCAGGCAGTGTGAATATTGTTATATAGGCCAAACGACTCAGAATTTAAAACAACGTCTTACGCAACATAAGAGTGATAGTCGAATTGGCAAAAAATCTTGTGCTCTTGCGTTACACTTTCAAACGCTTGATCATCAATTTGATTATGAAAAAACAACAATTTTGGATCAAGAACGAAACTACAAAAAAAAGACTATTTTTAGAAATGGTTAACATAAACAAAGAAAGCAAGTGCATAAATTCTAGGTCTGATATTGACCAATTAAGCACGATTTATTGCAATATTTTAGAAAAATAACTTAATTTGTTCTTGCACTGTCAAAAGTCTTAACTCTGTACGTGTGGGCTCGTTGACTTGTAACTTTTTTAACTTTTTTACCTTCTTTGTTCTTTTTTCGATAGATGTGAAATAATTTGTAATTGATAAAATTTTGGTACTTTGTCGTCTTCAAGATGGGTAGTGTGATCATGGTCTAGTCATTGTTTTGTAAATATTTTAAAAGTTTTTGTTATGCTGACATGGCTTAATGTTCATGATTGAACTCTCATTGTAAGTATATTTTTTTAAAATTGTTTTATCTTTAATACTGAGTATTTTAGACTGTATAGAACAAATAACCTGTAAACTGTAAGACAGGCTGTTTGGACTGCTCCATTTTGTTGTTAACGCGGTATCTGTTTTTCTTTTAGCTATCGCTCCTGAAGAAGCCATAAATAAATGGCGAAATATAGAGCATTTTAGAATAAATGAGTTTTAATATTTATTTTATACAGACCGATTCCCGAAGATTACCCCCAATTATTTAGAGTACGGTCGAGAATTTTTAAACTTATATATGTATATATATATATATATATATATATATATATATATATATATATATATATATATATATATATATATTATGCTAAAAGTATAGGCGGCAAAGCCGTTTAAACTTTGAAGGTATTGCGTCTTGGATGAGTCATTCTATTGTTCGCCTTTGAAGGTTTGCTTATGCTCGATTTGTACTGTATATGTTGTCATTTTAGGCACTTATAAAAGAGTCATAACAGTTGTTAAATTGGTTAACTGAGCCCGCACGGACACATTCATTTGATAGGTTGTTCCATTCTCTGTTTATTCTGTTGCATAGGAAGTGTTGTCTACAAAGTTTCTTGAAACGTTCTCGTACCAATTTATACATGTGTCCTCTCAGTCGCTGGTTGCTGTTTAAGGTGAAAAAGTTTAAATCTACTGTGTAGTGGCCTCGAAGGATCTTGAAGGTTTCAATCATGTCTCCCCTTGTTCTTCTTTGCTGCAGGGTCGTTAGATTTAGCTTTGCCATTCTCTCTTCGTATGGCAGTTGAGATAAGCTTGGGCATAATCTGGTGATTCTTCTTTGAGTCTGTTCCAGGGCGTGGATGTCTTTCGCAAAGTAAGGGTTCCACACTGAAGCTGCATACTCGAGGGTGGGTCTTATATATGTTTTGTATATTTTTTCCAGTAGTTCTGGGGAAGGGTTTTTGAATGTCCGAGATACCATATAGGTGATACAATTGGCTTTCTTGATAATGTTTCCTATGTGTAGTGCCCATTTTAGATCTTGAGTTATCGTGACTCCTAGGTCTTTTTGGTGGCTTACATATTTTATTCTGTTACTCTTAAGAACATATACGTAGTGAGGATTGTTGAAACCAATATGCAAGACCGAACACTTGCTCTCATTCAGCCGAAGATGCCATTCATTACACCAGTTTTCAATTTTTATGAGACCACTGCTCAGTGCCACGTACTGTGATAGGGATTATTGTATATTTTTGTATCATCAGCAAACATAGATATAGTCGATGATATGTCTTTAGGTAGGTCACATGTGTACAGGCTGAAGAGGATCGGCGCTAGAACCGACCCTTGCGGAACTCCTGCTTTAATCTCAAAATTAGATGATGTCAGACCTTCAACTCTTACACAGCTTGTCCTATTCGTCAGAAAGTCACTAATCCAACACAGTAGCTTGCCTGTCACCCCATAGGAGTGCAATTTCTTTATCAGTTTTGAGTGTGGGACTGTGTCAAAGGCACTTTTAAAGTCTAAGTATATTATGTCTACAGGTTTCCTATTGTCTGATGATTAGGTCCATGAATTCAAACACTGGAGAAGGTTAGAAGTTGTGGAACGTCCAAGAAGAAAACCACGCTGGCATTTTGGAATTACATTGTTTTGCAAGAAGAATGTGGTGAGGTCTTCTGCAATCAGTTTTTCCATTAGTTTACAGACAGCCGAAGTTAGACTTATTTGACGGTAATTGCTGGGATCAAGTTTGTCGCCTTTTTTGTATATAGGTATAATGATTGATTCTTTCCACTCACGTGGTACTTTGCCTGCTTGTAAAGATTTATTTATTAATTGTATGATGGGCTTTTGTAGAGCTGGTGTATTTTTTAGAAAGTTTGGGTGGATGTTGTCGGGTCCCGGACTGCTTTCAGGTTTTAGTTCATTAATAGCCTTTTTTAGCCTGCTTTCGGATATTTCTATTGAATCCAAGGATGGCCCTACTGTATCCTGCTGGTCCAGATAATCTGTTAAAAGCGTGTTGGTTTTTGGGGTCTCTAAGCGGAATTTTTCTGCAAATATGTTCGCTACCAACTTTGGGTCACTCACTAGTTCGCCTGTGGCATTTCTAAGTACTGGAGTACCGACCCTAGAGCACTTTACGTATCTGAAGAAATGTTTACTGCTTTTGTTATTAACTAATTCGTTCTCGAACTTAGTCTAGGCAGTTTTGATTTGTGATGTCAGGGCATTTGAAACGTATCTGTACTGATCCCAATCCTCAAGTGTATTGGTCCTGCGGTACTTGTGCCATAGTTTCCTCTTTTGGTTATTTTTTTTCCTTATTTCTTTGGTTATCCAAGGTTTGGAATGATTTTTCATTTCTTTGAAATTGGGTATGTAGTTGTTGGCACAATAGTCAATATTGTTTAGGATGTTTGTCCATAGTTCATTTAGAGTATCATGTGTCCATTCTATACTGTTAAGGTAGGTATTAATTTCGTGGTAGTTGGCGCCACGATAATTTTTTATGACAGCAGTTTTATCCTTGGATATGTTGGTAAGAAATTGAGATTCTCCGTTTATAACTAAGTGATTGCTGGAGCCGATTGGAGTATCTAGCTGGATGTCCGAAATAAGATCCTGGTCAGATGTGAAGAGAAGGTCAAGTGTAGACGGTCTGTTATTATGTCTGTATCGAGTTGGTTCCATTATAATGTTGGGTTAGTCCAGTGGAGAGAAAAGCATTCATAAAGGCATCGGCTGCAGAGTTATTTTCTGCAGGTGCTTGGTTTTGCCAGTTGAGTGTTGGGTAGTTGAAGTCTCCAAATATATAAAGATTTCCAAGTTGTTCGCTAGCATTTGCAATAGCTTGGTGGAGGTTCTCACTATCTTCTTTTGAAGCATTTGGTGGCCTGTAGATACATGCAAGATTCATGGAAAGTTTATCGATGTTGAGCTCTATCCACGTGGATTCCAGTGGTGCAGTATTATAGAGATTAAGGGTTTTTACCATTGCTGTACGATTTCCGATTTTTTGTTTTATATAGATGCATGTGCCTCCACCTTTTCGTAGTTGTCGATCTGTTCTGAAAAGATTGTAGCTCGGGATATTCACAAGACTGACTGGAATGAATTTATTGAGGCAGGTTTTCGTTATTAATATAATATCTGGAGCCTGTGATTTGACAGTTTCAAGCAGTTCTTGAAATTTTTCTGTAAGTGACGCTATATTTGTGTAAAACATTTTAATTTCTATAGCTTCTGCTTCGGGCTGTTTGTTTTTATTAATTGAGCTGGTTTTTGATGTTGTTTGATATTGTGGATGATGGTTGGCTGTTTTTGGATGTTCTATACTTTGTTTAAAAAGGCTTTATTTGCAGTTTCATAATTTCTGATTGTCTGGTAATTCTTTATTTTTTGGTGGAAGGCAGGACAGTTTAAGTTTCGTGCTGAGTGCTCTCTGTTGGGAAGTGTGAGACGCTTGCAGTTGGGACAGTCGTATGTCTCTGACTGACAGCTTTTTCCATCGTGATTTTGGCTGCATTTATAGCATGTCTCACTGTATATATATACAGGGTGTTTCAAAAAACATGTGCCATCGCTTAAGAGGAGATTCCTTGTAAGGAACTAAGGCAAAAAGTTTATATAAACATGGGTCCGCAGATGCTTCGTTTCAAAGATACAGGGTGTTAAATTTCTTAATTTTTTCAGTTTTTCCAAAATATTTTCACAATGGCTTAATCAATTTTGATGAAATTTACGTTGTTTAAAGTACTTAAATTAAGCATAATTCTGACCATGAAAAGACTTTGCCAGGTCTTCCAGGGGGTACATATGAGAAGACGGTACAATATTTTTCCAATAAAAACATGTACGCCACTGATTTTTTCACATTTTCGTATAACGGTCAAATAGTATGTTAAATTCTTAACAAAACTTATCTCTTCATATTTGTTCAATTTTCATTTCGTTTAGGAGATAAATGTAATTTTATTAACCGTCTTACTGGTTTAGTTTTCCCAACCATCGGTTTTAATATGTAAAGACCATTTAAAAATTTAACGTCCTGTATCTTTGAAACAAGGCATCTGCGGACCCATGTTCATACGAACTTTTTGCCTTAATTTCTTTCAAAGAATCTCCCTTTAAGCGATGGCACATGTTTTTTGAAACACCCTATATATATATATATATATATATATATATATATATATATATATATATATATATATATATATATATATATATATATAAGTTAAAAATACTTTTGTCAAAAAGTCCTTTTTAAAAACAAAAAATTTTTATTTCAAAATTACAAGTTGTTACAATTGATTCTAATACAAGACTAATATCTATAAAATGAAATAAAACAAATGTTACGTAAATTGAGGACACGTAGTTTGCTGACGGTGCTACGCACAGACGTTCGTATTAAAAATCTAGCTTGACAAAATGTAAAATTTCTTGAACTTCAAAACAACATATATTTTATCTTATTATGGTCATAAATAGTTGTGTATCTATAAAGTACAACCCGTTTTAGAAATAACATAATAGAGTCTACGCAAAATCAGGCAGAAGTCTCTGTTACCGTGATCCTTTGTATCCCGTAGGCACCAGTCTTCATTTATGTTCGGAACTACAGTCTCTGTACGAGTAAAATTATATCTAATAAATAAGTGAGTTTGGCAGATTAAATTACAGGTATTTCCCTTGGTTTTAATACATTTTTTTGTATTTTATTATTATTGTTGTCTTCTTTGGTTGACATAATTATAGGGCCAAATTTCTTTAAATTGTTCGATTTCTAATTTAAATAGCAGACCCGCAATTCCAAAGGCCGCCGAAGGCCGTTGTAACTTTATATTCAGCGTTTAGTTTACCTCTTTGGGTGCTTAATTTTAACTATTTTATAACCATGTTCAACCATATTTTTTTTTGTAATAATTTTTTCAGTAATCTTGGAATTCCAAGAAGAAAATTGTTTGAGGTTTGGCGAAATGCCCCTAACATTTCGAGAAGACTAGAGTGTGTGTGTATGATTATAATATAATGACTAAAAGTGGTGTGGAGGATCCTGATGGAAACATTCGCGAGCTAGTGCGAAAAAAAAAGTGTCGAATTTTGTAAAAAACAAATAATCGTTTGCACTCTTATTTATGAGGAAATATACAAGTAGAAGCCATTTTTTATTTTTATTTTCCCAGGAAAAACATAGAAATAATTTTGTCAAGTCAGATTAGTTATCGGAACCACTGTGCTACGTCGCGATTGCGGTCATCGCTCGGGTCGTTGTTCTGGTATCTTCTTATGGTAGGAAATTATACTTTTATAAGTTAATGGGGTAGTAAATCCATAACTCCTCCCCCTTAGAATGAGGCATCGTTGGGAAGATTGAGCTTGATGTCTTCGGGAGTTTGGTTTATTTCCTTAGAATTCCTTCTTATAAGGAATTTTTGAATACTTCTTCTCCTTACAATGCAATAAGTGCCTGCTGCACTTATTAGAACTAAGTATAGTGCCATGGTCCATAAATTGGGTGTGTATATTTTCTCTGCAGCATCATCATAGATGGGACTGACTGGGTTTAAGTGAGGAGATGCGAAATTTAGTTTCCTTAGCTCGATTTGGAATTTAAGTATGTTTTCTGGTTTAACCCTCAGGTTTGGTGTATTTATCACCAGCGGGCTTCCAAAACTTGATTCTTGAAAGAACAGTTCTTGGTTCCTGAATAATAATGTACATTGACTTTTTCTTATAAGAAATATTCCTTTTAATTTTTTGGTTTCAACTTGATTTTCGCAGTGTGTTTGAATTTTTTCTTCAGTTGGGAAAACTGCTAAAAACTGGTTTAATTCCGGAACGATTTCTACATGATTCTCTAGGATCTTTAATTTTGTAAAGGTGCACTCGTTCGAGTTGTCTTTTAGCAGGACTTCTTTTTCACAGCTGGCGTTGTTAGTTGTTTGTAAAATGCTGGGACAATGATACAGTTTACCGTGGATACATATATCACTTAGAGGTTTAATTAGGTTACCAGATTGTGATATCAGGAGATATCTTACATCGGGAATAATTGTGACAAATTCTGATTCATATTTAGTAGGTATAGGTATAAAATGGTACAAGTTAAAATTTGTTTCGAATTCAATCGGTAAAGAGAGGATGTAAGAAATTCGATTATAATCTATATTGCAATTAATTTTTAGAATGTCTTCGAAATCAAGTATATTTTCGAATTTAAGTTCAAAAGGAAGTTCATTTTTATAGTGTTGTTGAATTTTTTTGTAGCTCGTAAACTAGATCTTTTGTTTTAATAGTGCTTGGGTGTAGAATTCCTAATTTACAAAAAGTTATAGAGTTTTCAGCGTCTTGAAGGGTATTTAGGATGGCATTATATAATATAATAAGCTGATTAAACAAATCTTTGGCAAAAATTAAATTTTGGTGTGTGACACCGTTCATGACAATTTGATTGAGTTGCAGTATTCTTGATTTTAAAACATACTCGTTGTGTTGTATATTTATAATAGTTTCGTTAAAGTTTTTGACAATTGCGTCATTGTCAGAATACTGCATTTTTAGCTGATTCTCAATGGTTTTTTCGATAGCTTGTAGGTGATTAAGAATTTTGTAAATTTTGTTTCCGTCATCAGCGTCCAAATTGCCTGTAACCCCTTTTATAATGTATCCTAGACCGTTGATTAGTCCTCTTTTTGTACGATTTTCATGATGAATTTTAATATTTTCTATTTTTTCGAAAACTAATTTTTGACTGAAATTGGCAATTCTATAATAATCGCTAAGATCGCTATCTAGGAGTGTATTATTACTAAAAATAAGCTTAAGATTACTAAATTGCCTGTTAAGATTACTAAATTCTAAATACACAGGTTCTAAATTATAATAATGTACAAGGGTATGTTCTGTCCTTTGAAGTTTCGCGGGACCCAGGTTAAGTGGCAGAATCCCTAGATTTTGCGTTATGTTCTTTATTTCTGTTCCTTGTCCGGTGGCGAGGAACCTGAAATATTTTGAAATTTAGGGTTTGTTACTAATTTTTTTTTCGAGGTCTTTTGATATTGGATAAGTGGATTTTGTCGACAGTGTTGCCATGTGTAGTGTCAATTTTGGCAGTTTTAAGATTTTTGTCGATAGTTGTAATTTTTTCTGGTTTGTATTTGTTGGTCGTTTTACTTTGTTTCTGTTTATTGTGAACAAATTATTGTTCTGGTACATCCGGTAAAATTTCTTTATTTTCGTTAGTTTTATTTATCACGCGTTCTTTTTGGTTTTGAATGTCCGTGTTTAGTTTTTCGTATAGTAATTTGATTTTATCGCGGTGTGTAGAAACATAGTTGGTTATAAGTTGGTTATCTAGATTTATGTTGAAGGGCGACTCTGTGTGTAAATGTCCATTTATGATTTCGTATGGTTTTAGCTTAGTAACGGAGTGTATAGTGTTGTTGTAGGCCAAAATTGCGTAAGAAACTTTATTTTCAATCGGTTCATTTTTATAATCCTTTTGATTGTTCAGAAGTCTGATGTGTTCAATAAGAGTGGAATGAAACCTTCCTATTACCCCGTTGGACTCCGGATGTTGGGAACTAATAACATGGATTTTTATTTTGTGAACTGCTAGTAGTTCTTGAATTACAGAATTTCGAAATTCAGGGCCATTGTCTGAAGTAATTTGGTCGGGAATACAGTGATGGGAGAAAAATTTTATTAATTTATCTGCCACTTCAATGCCCTGTGAAGAGTTCAGTCTATAAGCCTGGGCATATTTTGAAAAGGAGTCTATGATTGTTAAAAATTTACAATTCTCAAGGGTTAAACTGTCGATGTGAAGAATTTGAAAGGGTCGAACAGCTGTGGGTGTAATATTATATTGGAGGTTAAGAGGACGTCGTTCGTATTTAGTTATTTGGCATATTTCGCAAGAGTTTATATAATTTTGTATGTGTTTCTGTTGGTTTGGCCAATAGTAGGTATTTTTTATGCGATTAAAAGTTTCGTCAATTCCTCGGTGATTTGTTTTACCCTCATGATGATTTTGTATAGTTTGCTTGATTTCGTCTTCGGATATAACGTCTATTAATTTTTTCGTACATTTTATCATTTCGATTTCTGAATTTTTAAAATATTTTTGGAGAGTACAGCTAATCTTTTCGTATATAGGGTCTTCAAAATATAAGTAATATTTGGTTTTTGGTACAACATTTTCTTTAATAAATTTTATGACGTCTTTATCAAAATCGGTTTTGAAAATTGTACGTGGGTTCTTTGTTTCGTTTTATACAGGTTAATTTTTGTCAGTTCGGCAGGAGCAAAGTTTACTTCTGAGATAATGATCTGATTTTTCCGTAGTTAACAGGACATTCTACTATAGGAATTCCAACAATAGGGTTCTCTACGTTAGAATGTACGGTGGCGTCAGTGTCGTCTGTCGCGTTTTCTGGATTGTCGACATCTCCAGCCTCTGCTATGAGAGATTGATTGTCTTGTTGTTGTTGGTCTAGTGTTTCGTGTAAATCTTGAATATATTTGTTTAATGAAAAGATGGAGCTCGCCCCGGGATGCGTCTCGTTTGTATTTAACTCGATTCTCGAAAGCGCGTCCGCGTTTTTATTTAGAATGCCCTTTTTGTAGACTATTTCATAGTCATATTCTTCTAATTTTAGACGCCATCTTACCAGCTTAGAATTTGGTTCTTTTAGGGAAAATAACCACTCGAGAGGTTTATGATCAGTTATGATCTTAAATTTTCGTCCGAAGAGGTAAGGTCTAAAATACTTAACAGCCCAGACGATAGCAAGCGGTTCTTTTTCTATCGTAGAATAATTAATTTCGGCTGCGCATAGGGTACGACTTGCGTAAGCGATCGGAAGATCGGAACCAATTTTTCCTTGAGATAAAACGCTACCAATAGCGTAATTGCTCGCGTCGCAGGTTAGATTAAACGGTTCTGAAAAATTTGGGTATTGCAGTATTGGCTCATTTGTTAACAGATTTTTGCACGTTTCGAAACACCGAATCCGGGATCATTAATGTCAATAGTCGCGTCCTTTTTTAAACACTTTGTTAAAGGCTTTGTAAGTTTCGCGAAGTCTTTAATAAATATGCGATAATAGCCGAGTAGTCCAAGAAACCCTTTTATGGCTTTTGCCGTTTTGGGGATGGGGTAATGTTTTATAGAAATTATTTTTTCTGGGTTCGGTTTTACTCCTTCTGATGTGACAACGTGTCCCAAATAAACAACTTCTTTTCGGAGAAACTCGGATTTGTCTAGTTGAATTTTGAAATTAGACTGACGTAATCGTTCAAAGACTTTTCTTAGTCGATCGGTATGTTCTTGTAAGCTCGTGCTGAATATAATTATATCGTCTAGATAAACCGCACAAATTTCGTTTTGATACACCCCTAGAATATTATCTATATCCCTCTGAAACGTCGCGTTTGCATTCCGAAGGCCGAATGGCATTCTTAGAAATTCATAGTGGCCGTTTTCCGTGTTAAAAGCTGTTTTTGGTATGTCTTCTTCGGACATTTCAATTTGGTGAAAGCCCGAGGCCAAATCTAACGTGAGAAAATATTGACAGCGGCCTCGTTTGTCTAACAAATCGGTAATATTTGGTAAGGGGTATCGATCCCCTATAGTTTTTAGGTTTAATTTCCGAAAATCGATCACAATGCGTCATTTTCTTTGTCCTGAAGCGTCGAGTTTCTTTGGTACCACCCAAATTGGTGAGGACCAAGGAGAGTGAGATGGCCTTATAATATTTTGTTTGAGCATTTTTTGTATTTGGTCCTGGACCTCTTTTTTCTGTACTTCGGGGTATCGGTAAGATTTTGTATAGATCGGTATTTCGTCAGAGGTTTTGATGCTGTGCTTTATTTTACTAGTAAAGGTTAACTGGTTGCCTTCGACGTGAAAAATGTCAGAATATTCTCTGATTACAGCTAAGATGGCTTCGCGTTCTTCTGAATTCATATGGTCCGTTCGTATTTTTGAAATGTCAAATTATACTTTTTCCACGTTGAAATTATTATAGTTACCGGAGTTTTCCTTTTGAAATTCGTAATTGTTTAAGTCTATGACTTCTAATGGTTCCGAAATATCTATGATTTTTGCGGTTTCTAATGGATTTAAAACTGAACAAATAGCTTGATTATCGCGAACCGTGGCGGTACACTCAGGCATTTCTAATTCAGCGAATTTTCTGTATGGGATTAGTACGTCGCCGTTTCGGATGTTTTTCACAGATATTTTTATAATTTGTTCGCATCTCGGCTGCACCGTGATGCAATTCGCAGAAGCCCCTACGTCATGAAATAATAGTGGTATTTCGGCATTACGTGTTATTAAAAGATTTTTCTGTAAATTAATATTAGCATCAAGAAACTTGAGGTTATCTATGCCCAATAAACAATCAAAATATTTATGAAAATTAAATAAATAAAATTTTAACGGTTTACATTTTATTTTAAAATTTTTTGGGCATGGAATAGTAGTGCTAAAATTTTCGATAGCACTGCCGTGTGCAGTTGAAATTTGAAACGGATCTTGTCTTACAAAGTTCCTAAAATATTTATTGGCAATTTCTGTTTTAACGAATGATTTAGTACTACCGGTGTCAATCAAAATTTTAAGATTATATTCAGGATGGATAATATACCGTAGTTTACTGTCTTGTTTGTTAGGTTCATAAGTTCTAAGTTTGGTAATCTGTGTCCGAGGCTGGTTCTCGAAAAAATTGTTCGTCATCGACGAGATCGTATTCTTCCGGATGCTTGACTATAGGTTGAGCATTGATTTCGTCATACTTGTTACCAGTTTCGTATTGGTTGTCTACATTGTGTGGGTCATTAATGTTATAAAGTTCTTCGACAATATACTTTTGTTGGTTAGGACTACTAAAATTTTGTCTATAATTTTGGAATATCTTGCCCTGTGGTTTAACAGTATTAAAGGTGTTTTTTGTTGATACAGTCATTGGCGTTGGCTTTTGAAAATTTTGATTTTGGTTAGGTCTAAAACATTGGGTCTTGGTCCTAAACTGCCACTAAAGTGGGGTTGATTGTTGTTTGAAAACATTTGTGAATTATTTGGAAAATTTGTTAATTGAGGCGGCATAGTAGATTTTGGCTTAAATTGGTTTAATGCCCTATTGTGTTTCATATTTTGACAAATTTTTATTTTCTGCAAGTTTGCAGAAACCGTTTCAATTTGGAAATCGTTCGTTAACATGCCTAATGCTGTATTAAGATCACCTGGATTTTTTGTACGCATCAGCGATACGACGGGATCTTTTAATCATCGAAATAATACCCTTAGTGCTAAATTACGACAGTATTGAGACAATATCGGAGCCTCATTTACATTAGAATGTGTAGAAACAAAAGAAATTTGCAAGTTTAAAAGTTGTTGTACTCTGTTATAAAAATCAAAGTGGCTCTCATTATTTTGTTTCAACCCTGCCATTTCTATATTTAAGGTATAAATATCGCGTTTGTCTGCGTAAGCATTGAGAAGCGCCTGTTTTAGATCATCCCATGTATTTATAAGACAGGAAGATATATTTACTGCGGCTTCACCTTTTACTTTAGCTAGAATACTCGACATTAAGTATTCATTTTGAAAGTCTGTCAAATCAGCCGTATTATAAAATTTTGCGACTAATTTTTCGCAAATGGTAATAAATCTAGGTAAAAGCTCTGTTTCACCATAAAACTCTGGGATCATTCCCAAATATTCTGATTTTAAAGACATTTTTAAATTTAACTTTAAATTACTATTAGTAATATTTAAAGAATTTCGCCTTTTTGGCGTTGGATTTTTCTTTAAAGGAGATCTTGTGCGATACAAGTGAGTGGGTGAGCCTGAATCAGAATCTGTATTTTCGTCTGAGTTTTCAGATATACTTGTTTTTGAAATGTTTAAAGAACCTCTAAATGACATAAAAGTACTTACAGTAAAACCAGTATCTTTTCCATATGCTTGGATCTGTGGTGAACGTCCTTCGATGTGCTTGGAAGAAGTTTGAGCTCTTCAGCAACAACTTTTCTTCATATACCTTGAAGAGTCTTCTTGTTAGGCTACTCAGTTCACCTAACTGGATCACTGTTCACGGGGGTTGCGTAACGTGACGTAAACGTCTGAAATTTCGCGAAACTCCCGAAAAAGATCTTATGCCCAATAAATCGTTGACACGAACCGGATTTATGTGCTTAAAGCCGTTTGGACATCCTACAACGACTGCGCCAGTTAAAAATACTTTTGTCAAAGAGTCCTTTTTAAAAACAAAAAATTTTTATTTCAAAATTACAGGTTGTTACAATTGATTCTAATACAAGACTAATATCTATAAAATTAAATAAAACAAATGTAACGTAAATTGATGACACGTAATTTGCTGACGGTGCTACGTCGCGATTGCGGTCATCGCTCGGTTCGTTGTTCTGGTATCTTCTTATGGTAGGAAATTATACTTTTATAAGTTAATGGGGTAGTAAACCCATACCTTATATATATATATATATATATATATATATATATATATATATATATATATACATATATATATATATATATATATATATATATATATATATATATATATATATATATATATATATATATATACATATATATATATATATATATATATATATATATATATATATATATATATATATATATATATATATATATATATATATATATATGCACTAGCGAAGAAGTTAATCTTTGCATTTACATTAAATATGTTACCTATAGGCCAAGAAATTTCTATTTTCTACTGTTGTTGTACAATGGTGCATTTGTACCGTCGAAGAAATTCGACATATACTTACGAGTATGTTTTGTGTTAGCAGCCAAACATTTTTGGAGCAACCCTGGGTGAACTAGTTGGCGCAAGCCACTACATCTTACCCATCCTTTCCGAACGTTTTGGATATAAAGTCTCTCTTTGATTCTGGTCAAAATGTGGTCTGTTCTTCAGCCACCCTGGGTGGCATCGGGAAATAACCAGGAATAAAGAGTGCGACAAATAATAATAACATAAACAACAAAACAATAAACCTAAGCAAATCTGAGCAAACAGGCATTTTTAATGGCCGAAATAGTGTAAATACTATTGCAGGCGACTGCAAAATCAGGCATTCCTCAACACGTAATTTAACTTTAAACTGATCTGATTCGACTCGATAAATATGAAACCCAAAGAAACATGGCTAAAAGGAAGATTTTTACCATTGCACCTCTTGAGGAATGCTTCGTAGATTTTGTAGTCGTCTGTTGCACCTTTGAATACAGTTAAGATTCGATATTTCACTAATTTCAATATTTAAAGACTTTTTGTCTAAAATCAATACCGATCACATTTATAACAGATTTGTAAGACATGTAAACACTGCACTGCACGTTCATTTTAAAATAAATAAATACATCTAGTGCATTTATGATTTTATTTTGGATACATACCTAAATGCATGATAGACATAAATTACCTTTTCAAAAATCAATCCAATTTTTAGATTTTTAT
>OZ020190.1:83079194-83096694 GCA_963971165.1 Philopedon plagiatum
GACTGTATCTTCTTCTTGGAACTCCGTGATGTCCACTAAGGGTAGCAAAAATGTGGGAATTTCATTGGCATCGTTCTCGTCCTTTAGTGTTGCCTGGACACAGGGTTGTCTGGAAAGACAGTGTGCGTCTTGATTGCATTTCCCTGATTTGTGGATTATTTCGTAATCAAATTATTGTAGTTTGCAGCTCCATCTAGCTAATCTCCCTGTAACATTTTTGAGATTTTTTAGGTAACACAGTGGCTGGTGATCAGAAAAGATTTTTATGTGTTCTCCCCAAATATAGCTTCTCAGATACGTTAAACTCCACACTATGCCTAGACCTTCTTTTTCTCCAACTCCATAATTTTTTTCGGCTTTTGTGAGCGTTCTGGACACATAGCAAATGGGATGCATTTCCTCGTTCGTTTTTTGTAAGAGTACTGCTGCTATCCCTTGGTCTGATGCGTCTACATGTAGCTCTTTTTCTGCGTTGGGAAAGTAGTGTGTTAATACTGGAGGTGATTCTAATGTTCTTTTTAATATCTGGAAAGCTTCTTCTTGCGCTGATGTCCACCAAAATGGTGTATCTTTCTTCAGCAAATCGTATAACGGCCTGGCAATGACACTAAATTTTTCTATAAATTTTCTATAGTAGTTGGCGAGTCCTAGAAAACTTTGAAGTGTTTTTTTATTTCTTGGAGTTGCAAAATGGTGTACTGCTTCAAGTTTTGAAGAATCTGGAAGAATACCTCGATCACTAATGGTGTGGCCTAGTACTGTTAGTTCTTTATACGCAAACTGGCACTTAGATGGTTTTAAGTTTAGCCCAGTTGCTTTTAGCTTTGACAATACTTTTCTTAGGTTCTCGTTATGTTTTTCCAAATTTTTTCCATAGACTAAGATGTCATCTAAGTACGTCATTGCTCCATTCCACTTCATGTCTCCCAAAATTGCGTCTGCCAACTGCTGAAAAGTGCTGGGCGCTGCTGTAAGACCAAAACTTAGTCGGTTAAATTCGAACAAGCCATCGGTGGTGACGACTGCCGTTTTATGCCTGTATTTCTCATCAATTTCCACTTGCCAGTACCCTGAAAACATGTCCATCGTAGTAAAATATCTAGCTTCTCCCAGGTAGGTCAAAATGTCGTCTATAACTGGCAGAGGATACACATTCTTTATTGTTTTTGCGTTTAATTTTTTATAGTTTACGCAGAACCTCATATCTCCATCTTTTTTAGGAACTAGGACTACTGGACTGGAATACGGATTTACAGACTTTCTTATCACCTCATTTTCCAACATTTCTTCTACTTGTTTATTAATAATTCTTCGCTCTGTGTGAGACATCCTGTATGGTCTGGAAACCACTGGAACGTCATCGGTCGTCTCAATTCGGTGCTTCACCTAATCCGTTTTTCCTAGGTCGCTGATGCTCCAAGCAAAAGTATCTTCAAAATCTCTAACTAACTTACTTACACTTTGAAAGTCATTTTTACACATGCCCCTATTTACATTATAACTTTTTATTAAATTATCGTTCGTTAAAGTCACTAAAGTTTCGCTTATATTTTTTATAGAGTCACTATCTGCTTTAAACGCGATGCTTGTGCCTGCAAAAAGTTTTTTTGTCTTTCTATCGTAGTTTTTTATTTCGGCGTACCACGTCACTAAAAATTTTATTTATTTGAAGTCCATTTTTTATTAAAAAATCATAGTTCGGGTTAAAGTTTATTTAATTTTCACCAGTTTTTTTAAAGTTCACTTCGCATTTAATAATGTCTTTCGCAATTACCGTGTCACTACGCAACGTAGTTTTCGCATTGTCCGTTCTGCAGTTTTCAATTTCAATAGGCAACTCCTCCCAAAAACAACTATTTACATTACTGATTTGACTATTTACAATTTCTTTATGACTACTACTATCTCCTAAATTCATTGCCAAGGTAACTATTTCATTTTCATCCGTTTTCAAACTAATTTCATTCGCTTTTAAATTTATCATAGCTTCGTGGGCCTTAAGAAATTCTAATCCTAATAAAACGGGCTGGGGTAGATTTTCTATAACTAATGCTTCTAAGGAAAAGGTACAACCAATAAAATAAACATTCAGTTCTGCATAACCAATAATTTTTACCAGCGAACTATTCGCTACTTTAATAAAAGTTATGCCTGTGCCGGGCTATATTTCATTTTTATTTACATATTTACTATCTACAATATTTTTAACTGACGCAGTGTCTATTATAACCTCAATATTTACATTATTTAAACTTCCTTTTACGGAGAGAACATCTGTTGCTGCTTCTTGCTGATTCTGTTTCTGATTTTCTTTCTGTTTCTGGACAGTGCTTATGTGTGTTAACACTGTCCGTTGGAGTTTTCCAACTGCTGTTGCTGTTGCCAATTTTGATATCTATTAGTTTGCTGCTCTGGACGGCGACAATTTTGTTCTCGGCCATGTTGATTTGGCGTCCATCTTGGTCTTTGGTTTTCTAAATTTCGTTGACCCCTATAATTTTGGTTGTTTCTATTTGGCTGGTTGCTAAACCAAACTCTTGCCTTGTGACATGGTTTTCCACACTGAAAACATACTGGCCGACTGTCGGTAGTAGGTACGTGGCTGCCAGTTTTTAAAATTTCGGTTTTCTCTTATTCTGTCCTGGCTTTGATTTTGCATAGCTTTGCCAATTTCATCTCGAACAACTTGCGTAATTTCGTCCATCAAATTTGATTTTGTTTTCTCTGGCTGAACCTGCTGACTTGGTAGTTTTTCTGACATTGACAGCTGTGCGAAAATTTCCGAAGCATGGCTAATTTATTTTTCCGCGTCGTTTATGTTTTTAACAAGCTCTTGAACTTCTGCAAAATTTTTTGGCTGCCTAAGCTTGATTTGGTAGGCGTATGTGGGTAGTAGACCTTGTTCAAAATGTTCTCTTCTAATTTCGTCCTTCATTTGTGGATCTACTTTGTCGCATAGGTATACCATTTCCCGTAGATAATTTCATTACGTTTTCGCCTGGCTGCTGTCTTCTATAACGTAATTTTAGCTTCGTTTCGTTGACATACGTGCTAAAGGAAAATTCTTTTTTCAGGTCCTCTACTGTTGCTTTCCAATCGGAACCTGGGTTTCGTATTGCATAAATTTGCAACCAAGTTTGTGCTTGACCCAATAAATATGACGAAAAATAACACAGCTTAAGGTTGTCATCCCAGTTATTAATCAAAGCTTTTCTTTCATAGTCTTCCAAAAATACACTTAAATTATCGCAATCCGGATTATACGAACGCGGCGCTACAAATTGAGGAACAGCCGGCGTTCTGCTCTGATTTATGAGATTTCCCAACGTGCAATTTAAGGTGTTCGGCATTTTTGAAAAAATATTTTTATCAGATTTTGGGGTTACCTGGTCGTTACTTGGCAATAAAGTTAGTGACTCGTTTGAAAAATTTTGAGACATGGAGCTATTGCTACTGCTATTTTCCGCTGAAATTGACGACTGTATGCTTTCCGGCGAGTTATTAAATACTAATGACCTTCTAACACTTTCTGTACTTTTAGGGGTTGTTGACGTTTCAACAATTTTGTCGTTTTCTTTAGTACCGCTTATTCCCTTATTTTCCGCTTTATTTTCACTTTCTGTTACTTTATTTTTATTTCCTGCCTTCTTAGAATGACTTCTTAACACCATTAATTTTTCCATGTAGTAAGAAAAGTGCACATTTTAAAAAATAACGCATCCTTAAATATTAAAACCGCGATCAAAAATTTATTTTTAAAACTTGTTCCAAACTAGTAAAAAAAATACGTAGCAATTTTCATACTGCATAACTGGCATAATTTTAATTTTGCTTATTTTTAAAATTCAAACCCAAAAAGGCAGAAGATATTCGTTAAATATTAAGAACTTACAAACGTTAAAAACAAATTTTAAACAAGTTTTCTACCGGCATTAGTTACTAGAGATAATCAAATAATTAAAAAAAACTCCAATATGTATTTTACAGAAACCGAAAAATTCTAAATCCTTTAAAAATAAACTAAGTTTATCCATAGAAAACGTACTAAATATGTAACACCAGCCAATAAAATATTTGTTTAAAAACGCAATAAATAAATTTTAAATATAAAATAATACCGTTAAAAGCATGAAAGATAGTTAACTTCGCACCAGGAATGTGCCTAAAAAACTTTTGGTTAATCCAAATAAAAACGACAACCTTGATCATGACCTTTTTGAAATTTTACCAGCAAATGTTACCTTAATAATTTCATATCTATTTCAAAAATATATTTTACCATATAAAACAAAATAAAAATCGGTACCTAAGTAGTTTGCGAATTTTGCAAAAATTAATAATGAAACCAAAAAGGCAATTGTTCACGAAAATTACGGCCGCTCTGGCCGAAACACGGCGACCTCCACCAAAATGTCACAGGATCTTAACTAAATACTAAAACACTGGCTCCATTATTAATTCTGCAGCAATACGTTTATTAAAATAAAATGAATATTTACAAGAATTCAAACGAGGCCTTACCTATTAATTCCTAATACATCGTCGACGGGAGAAAGTGGTTCTGGCGTAGCTCTAACCCGCTTGGCTCGCAAAAGGTCAACTGACTCCTCTGCCCATCTCAACCTACCTGGTCGACTCCCTTCGCCTTGCCACCGGTCTGATACATCGACGCATGTCGACCGAAGCGCATTCAGAGAAGGGGTCGGCCAGATAGGGGGAGGAAAAATAATTTGGTGACAATATATATATATATATATACATATATATATATATATATATATATATATATATATATATATATATATATATATATATATATATATATATATATATGTGAGGTTTGTTTGTCTTTAAGCACTCGAGACGTTTGTCCTATGTATACCTTATCACCAAAAAGAACAAGGAATACTATACACAACGCTTGATTTGTCTCTTCTTTTTTCTTTATCTTTGAGTTTTGTGAAAATGTTACCCACCATCTTACTGAATCGCGGTGGGTAACATTTTCACAAAACTCAAAGATAAAGAAAAAACAAGAGACAAATCAAGCGTTGTGTATAGTATTCCTTGTTCTTCTTGTGATAAGGTATACATAGGACAAACGTCTCGAATGCTTAAAGACAGACTAACCTCACACAAGAGCGATTGCAGGTTAAAAAAACCCTCTTGTGCTTTAGCTGAACATCATATAGAAACTGGTCATGAACCAAATTACTCAGAGATCAACACTATACATACAGAAAGTAAACTGAGAAAAAGACTCTTCTCAGAAATGGCAGAAACACACTTGACACCAAACTGTCTGAATAAAAAAAGGGACATCGTAGATCTGAGTTCAATCTACTCTTATATTGTCACTCTTAACAAAAATAAGACCACAGAGAGGTCTCACAACTCTTCTTTGGAAATTTAAAGAAACAACGAGCACACCATACTCAGTTTACTTTCACCTCAAAATTTCCAACTGTCTTAAAAGCACCAGACAAAATAAATTCCCCTTTTCTTTTTCGCAGTGGCTATATGTCCGCCGGCGGAAGGTTACAATTAGGCTTAGAATTCCGCCGCAAGGCGGACTCATGCAAATAATAAGAACTTATCCGCCGTAAATATTATAGTGCGGCGGAACGCAATGATTGATAATTCATTTTCCGCCTTTCGACGGATTTTACTGCATAGTTGCTAAGATCCGCCGACAAAATTTTGCCAAGCTTATAAAATTTTTGAAAAATTGGAATAAAATTAAAACTACTTAAGTTGATTTGCTATTCATTACAAAAAAAACAACTACTCATGTACTAAAAACTTTAATGAAAAGTCCAACCTAGACAATGCCTTTCAAAGATATAATTAATAATAAAACATAGTTTCCTAAAAACCAAGGGAGAAAAATTATTCGTCCACCAACATTTTTTTTCGAAATTCATCCAAACATGCCAAAACTAATAACGTGTGTGGTACCCTTTTGATTTTATAATTTGTTGTAACCTGTTAGGCATTGACTCTACCAGTTTTATAACAAAACCTACCAATTTTTGATCATACTTTTTGACATCTTGCTTTTAACGCCTCTTTGTTGGAAATTGTATGTTCTTTTACCCTTTCTTTGGGTTCCCACCATAGATGTTCATTCAGGTTAACGTCTAGGGATTGCGGTGGCGTTTCCAAACTCTTGGTACGCTATACAGTATTCACTCTTTAACGATCCACCGCTCTATGCTTTGGATGTTGTCTTGTTAAAATAAGAAATTGTCTCCAATTCACATTTTCTCAGCGCGTTGTCTTAAATTCTTTTCTAAAATGTCCATGTATTGTAGATGAACCGATCCATAGTTTCGTCAATAAAATGGAGCTGGCCCACTCCATGCCATGACATATACCCCCAGATTAGAACGGAATCCCGCCCGTGCTTTACCGTTGGAATTAAATTTTTAGGTTTGTAGACTTCCCCGCGCTTTCTGTACACCAAAACCTTTTTTTATTTTACCAAGCAACTCAATTTTTATTTCGTCAGTACATATCATGATTTTACGGTACTGAGTATTTTTGTCAAAATGCCTCTGCGCAAACTCGAGATGCTTCTTATTTTTCTTATTTACAAATGGTATCTTCCGACCAACTCGTGCCTGTATACCATGGTTTCTTAACTAATTTCTTATTATTGTTACATTGATAACCTTTTTGTAATCACTAGCTTAACTTTTCACTGTATCAGTTGCAGTAGTTTGCGGATTTTTACTAACTTTTCTTAGTATTTCTTGTTTGTCTCGAAAAGTCAGTACATTTTCTTCCTCTCCCTGGCAAGGTTTTTGTTGTATGGATTGTTTCATATTTGTTTTATAATATATTCAACTGTTGACCGGCTTCTTCCAACAATTTTTCTTATGTTTCTTTGAGATCTTCCTTCTTGATATAATTTTATTATCAAATGTCTGATTTCTTGAGGTACTTCTGATGATTTGCGACAAATTTTGAAAATTTGCTGTATTCTGTAGACCACGGAGTCTCAAACTGCTATTAAAAATAATGTAGAATCTATATTTAGGAATATTTTATCACTATAAGAACAGATAAATACATTCCATGTACATCTTTAATTTTTTTTGGAAGTGGACGCATAATTTCGCTCGTCGACATTTTATCAAATTATCTTTCTTTTGTGTTTTTTGTCCAACGGATTCTGATAAATATGAAGAGTTATTGATATTTTCATTTCTCGGGAAAAGAGATATCTGTTAACTTAGGTATTTGTAAACTTTTACTAAATTTAATGTAGAAGTTTTATCTATATCTTTGAAAAATTACAAGTGGACGAATAATAAATCTCCCGACTGTGTAAGATGTACTGGTATTTAGGTAGGTTTACAAAATTCTCAAGTAGTCAATAAATAATAATGTTTTTCAGGTAGTAATAACACAGAAGGTCTACTTCCTTGTCAGGTACTAATAACACACACATGCAATACAATGCCGGCGGTATCTCATATACAAACCAATAATTCCGCCGGCCGGCGGATTAATTACCATTCCATTAAATTGTCCGCCGATAAAAATATTATATTTACGAGCCGCGGCGGAAAAGTGTTATTTTCTAAAGACTTCCGCCGCTTGGCAGAATGTTCCTGTATTACAGTTAAATTTCGCCGAAACATAAACTATAACTTCCACTCTACATTGTAAAAGCACGTGTGTAGTTTTATTATATTTTGTTACCTAAAAAATGGAAAAAGATATAAGACTTGGAGAAGTTTTCGAGTCCTATGAAGAATTTGTTGAAGTACTAAATAGATGCTGTGATTAAAAATATGTATCATTTTATAAACGAGAGGCTAGAACTATCTCGGGAGCAAAGAAGAAAACCAACGAAAATAATGAAGAACCAGAATAAAATTATTTAAAAAAATTTTGTAATACTTAAAATTACATACATGTATTATGTTTATTTTGTATTAAATAAATATTATTTACAATGTAGCCCTGAAGGTGAGTAAAAAATTAGTTTTCTTGCATGTGTGTGTTATTATTACTACCTGACAAATATTATTATTTATTGATTTCTTAAGAATTTTGTAAACCTACCTAAGTACCAGTACATCTTATAGATATATAAATTATAAAGCTTGCCAAAATTTTGTCGGCGGTTCTTAGCTACTATGCAGTAAAATCCGTCGAAAGGCGGAAAATGAATTATCAACCATTGCGTTCCGCCGCACTCACTCGATACTATAATTTTTATGGCGGATAAGTTCTTATTATTTGCCTGAGTCCGCCTTGCGGCGGAATTCTAAGTCTAACTGTAACCTTCCGCCGGCGGACATATAGCCACTGCGTTTCTTTTTTATTAACTTTTTTATTGATTTCTGTTCTTAACAATCATAAAATAACCCACTACAAACAGAATTTTAGAAAATAATCGAGATTGATATGATAAAACCAAGATAAATAGTGCAACATCCCACATAAAAAATGAAATGCGTACTCAGGAACCAAGGGAAGGGTGTGCTGTCTCCCTAGGTGACAAGGGAGACAGTACAGCTTTCTAGAGAAAAAACATTTTATTAAAAAATGTGTTGGGTGGGTTGCTTGACGCCATCTGCAAGTGGCAGGTGTGGGGGCGTCTATGCTTGCTCCATCTGACACATTAACTTATAACCAACAAACCATGTAAAACAGAACGGGTTTCCTGACCAACGCCATCTAGTGCACGACTGTCTGTTTGGATGGCTGGAGCATACTGCAATATTTCCAGCCTTCTAGACCGACAGTTCTGACACTGTTGACACACTAGATCTTAACCTGACTGCTTTAGACTGTAACGAAACCATGTGGCCCAAACCTCAGGGTATTCTAAAAGAAATTATGTAATTACAATAACGTATATTTAAACTGTAAGACCTTTTGTGCTAGATGTTACGAAGGTTATTTTAACTCACTTGGCACCCAAGGTAATGTCCAAAATTATGTAAATTAATTAAGTTACTAACCGTACTCTGTGTTGTAGCCTTGATAAAGAAAATAAACATTTTCGAAAGCTTGGCGTAGTAAAAAAAGTTTTACTTCCGATGCCCGAATAGACTGAAGCCTCAATAACCACTGAGTTTGTTAAATAAATAAATATATATGTATATATATATATATATATATATATATATATATATATATATATATATATATATATATATATATATAGCGTGCCTTCGGAAGTTCTTACCATATGGAAAAAAAAATTATTATTGATTTTATGAAAACAAGTGCCTCTTCATGAAAAGTTCTGCATCATCAGAAAATAGCATCGCCATTCCGAAATTTGACCTAGAATATACAGTGTGGCTTAGGAATGTAAAAGTCCTAATCCACGTGAAGCTAAAAAAACACAAAATCGTTATTCAAAGGTAAACTGCCATTATAAATGTAGTAGAGTTAACATTTTTTTATGTTAGTGAATTAGATTTGGAACATACAGGAGGTGCCAAAAATAAAGTTAATTTTTTACTATCGATTTTGGAAAAAAAGCATATCTTCATAAAATGTTCTACATTGCAAAAAGAGCAAAAGTTATTCGAAAACTTGATGTAGGACAATACAGGGTGGCTCAAAAAGCTGAAAATCACAATTTAAATTAAAAAATTTCACCCACTCTGTATGACCTAGATAAAGTTTTTGAATAACCATACTCTTTTTTCACAATGTAGAACTTTTTATGAAGATACTTTTTTTGTAAAGTCGATAATAAAAAATTAACTTTATTTTTGAGACCTCCTGTATGTTCCAAACATAATTCACTATCATAAAAAATGTTAACTTTTCTTACTTACATTTACAGTGGCAGTTTACCTTTTTTTGAATAACGATTTTGTGCCTTTTTAGCGTCACGTGGATTAGGACTTTTACCTTTTTGAGCCACCCTGTATATCCTAAGTCAAATTTCGGAACGGCGATGCTATTTTCTCATGATGCAGAACCTTTCATGAAGAGACCCTTTTTTTCATAAAATCAATAATAAACATTTTTTCCATATGGTAAGGAGTTCCGAAGACACGCTGTATATATATATATATATATATATATATATATATATATATATATATATATATATATATATATATATATATATATGTATATATATATATATATATATATATATATATATATATATATATATATATATATATATATATATATATATATATATATATATATATATGTCATATTTTCCCATATATTCGTCATTTGTTCCAAATTTCTACACATTTTTTATTATTTATTTAACATTTCGAAAACCACTCTACGTGCTGCAATTGCATATCGCTGGCCTCGCCTTTATTTTATGAACCCTGACCAGTTTGTACTGTTTGTATAAACTGTTCTTGAGGGATTCACATAAGAAGCGCACCAGCGAGATGCAAAGGAGGGCGTCGTGTCCCGACGGGAAGGCGTCACTGTGGTGCCGCACGAATAGTACGAATAGCGCCAGCCCTTTAGGCTGACTGAGTACTCTGCCCCCTACGCTACCCAGTCTAGTTACGTAAGTGCATTGTGTTTGTACCTGATATCAATATAAGTGTTTTTGGTAAACCGCAGCATAATTTAACAACCCCTACGACCTATACGTCACATTTGGTGGAGAAGCGCCGTGCTTAAGGCCCATACGTGACAATATTCATAACTTTTTTTTTCTTGCGCCTAATGACGAATCGAATCGTACCTTATTTGTTTTATTCCCCCCTCAGGGTTTGAGTACTAAAGTGGCAAACTGGTCACGCGACCAAGTCATTTTTTTTGTTGATAGTTTGTAAATAAATTGTAAATTCGTTTTAAAGGTAGTGTTTTATTTGCCTCACCAGACAACGCAGTTTCTAGCTAGTTTTTTTTAATATGTTGGCTTTAGTTTCGGAGTGAGTTGAAAGCGAGGTCCCAATACTATCTAGGAGGGTTTCTGTTTTTAGCCCGGCTTTAAAAACAGTGGCGCCCTTATAAACTCAACCCTCTCTCTGGCATTTGAGCTAGGGCATTCTTTGGCACGCATGTGCAAGCCTCTCGCATTCAACTCAGCTCGTTGCGTGAGTTAATTTTGGAACTTCTCAAGTTGTTTTTTTGAATTTGTACCGAACTTTGTATTTTTAATTTTGATGGTAAGTAGAAGTAAATTAAATTTCTTCTTGGCGGAAAAGTGGGTTCTAGCTCTTTCCGTCGGTTTTTCTACCCCAGTATTTTTACCATACAACTAATACCAGAGAGATTTTCGACTTAAATGAAGAAAATCGTGTTTCGATCGTACAATAAACGCACAAGTTGTTTGCAGTGCATCTGGAAAATCAAAAGTAGTATCAATAGTAACAGCCTTAGCTATATATAAAATAGAATTTTTGTCAAATAAATTGTTGTTAAGTTCGAGTAATAAAACGTGAAAATTAATTTTCTCAGGTGCGCACCCTGTAGATGTTTCACCGGAAGTGTAACGGGTTTTGAGCCAGGGTGACAATTCATCTATATGCGAAATTTCAAATTTCTTTGGTATCTAGTTATTAATTTTTGCGCCAATAGATCGACAGGCAAACAGACCGACGGCAATAGGAAACCATGTTTTTTGTGATCTAGGGACCCCAAAACGTTGGGATCCGAAAAAATCTCAAGAGGTAATTTGTTCACCAATACAATACTTCCTTTAGCGAGGGAAGTAAAAAAAGTTTAGCTTTAGGCATCAGGATAATTTAAACTTAAAATACTATGTAAAATAAGTTTCCCACATTTCAATAAACTGTTTTACTAATCTTAGTTACTAATTTTATGGAAATACAAAATACAAGTTTTGTTTTCTCAAAAAGAAATTATTTTAAGGTAGATATAAATTAACATAGAAAAGTTCACTACACCATTTCATTTTGGATAGCCAGATTTCGGAGATTCAACCTCCAACATTTTAATTAATGAATTAATGTAGCTCGTCTCTTAAGCAGTGTTTATGTCACGATAATTACAAGAGTTTCTAACAGCAGATTATCTCTTAACAGAGCCGTAATTGGGGGTACTGTAAAATTCCTTAATAATAATAAAGTGACTAGAAAAATATACAAAGGTATAAATTTATTCAATTAGTTTAATAACAAAAAAAATTGGAATTATATTAGCAGAATTTTTGTCCTAATTCGACAGAATAAGTAACAATAAATTAATAAATTTTGATCTTTTATATCATACACGTAATATTTCAAACCTCGACGATCAATTTGATATCTAATGTTTAATATTTTAGTAAACTAACTATATGTAGATTATTCAAAGAGGTCCACATTTCTAAATAAGAATTTATCAGATTAAAAAAACGTAACCTTCCTTAATGAAAAATAATCCAACATTTTATGTATCCAAATACTAGAATCTTTCTATATGAAATTGTAAACTTCAAGCATAAATTCAAAAATGAGCAACTTGCGTAATTTACTTTAATGGTGGGGACAGAAATTGTTTGCTTCTGTCTAGAGAGGATTTAACACGGTTATAGTTTTTTAATACTAAAAGATTTTTCAATCAGTCAGGTAAAGTAACACCTTTTACAGTACACTACAAGGTTAAAATGGGTTATTTAACTTAGCCAAGCACTCATAAGAGTTAAATACAGTCCTGCCTTAAAACATTCTTTAGGGTTTTCCTTCACATAAGCCAACTTTGGTAGAATCCTAAATTGTGCCAAAGGAGAAGTTAAAGTGTAAAGAGGGAATATTTTATTCAAATAAAAAGGGGGAAGATTACTTGGTGTAAAGCTTCTAATTAGAGATGTTAGGCTAATTATTATTTATTCCGTTGTCATGTCGCCTTAGTAAAACAAAACAGCGTTTTGTCTTTAGGTAAATTAGATTAAATAAGTCTGTTATTAACTATAGCTTCTGACGATGACGTGAAAAATATTTTTATCTTGTAGTGTTGTTATCTACGAGTATACAGTTTTATTAAAAACGCAAAAATAAACTTTATAACCATACAGTGCATACATAAAAAATCAATACTTATACACTTTTTGTATTATACAGGATGATTCGGGGAATTGTGGTTTATAGACACTTTAAAATTTTAAATGAAACAGATAATATTTTAATTTCTTATAGTAAGAGCACAAGAATGAATAAATAACCAGAATGATAACTCTCCTGTGGCACGTTTGTTCTAAGCCTCTAACGCCGAGGGACCTTGAGTCAGTGTTGAAGCAAAATTGTATGATATTGTCAGCGGCGTACCTAGGACATAATATGTTGTAATATTAAATTAGTAAAAAAAATATGATTTAGTTAACAATGTGATTAGTGGGTTGTCTTAGGTAGTACGCAATGCCTTAAAATATACTGGGTATCTATATCTCACGGTATTTTGACGTGTTTCACAAAAATTGCTCTTTTAACACAGAAGTTGTTTTCTTGCAGCTATATGGGGAATGAGGAAAAAATAAGAACTGTGATTTTTAGAGGTTAAATTGACGGAAAGGGGATGGATTCAAAAATTCAGGAAATAAAGAGTACTTTTTAATTTTATTTTGAGTTATGCAGGGGTCAGCAATTACAAAATATTTTAAATAAAAAAATTATTTGAAGTTAGGTGAATAAAACAGGTGTTAAGATAATAAAATAATTTTATTGATGTCCTCAAATCAACATCTTACTATTTTTTACAGTTTTAAAATTTCTATTTATAAATTTAAGAGCAGAAAATAACCTTACTCTACCATACAACCTAATCAAATACTGGTGCGGAAAACTTTTGCAAGAATGAACAAAGCGTCTATATTTACAAAATGGGTAATAACATCATTTTCTAAAATAATGTGTTCAAAATTAATTTAAAATAATATTTCTAATAAAGATATATAACTTACAAAATCGTTATTGGGCATCTTCAAGTTATCAAATGTATCTAAATTAACATTTGGATATGCTCTGTAATAACAAAATATCGAGGCTTCGTCCAAGTCTTGGTGAGCTTTCGAATACTCTTCACATATGGCGCATTTATGAATATTTAAACATTTTTTAATAAGATAGCCCGCAAAGCACCCCAAAAAAAATTATAAGCTATTCTTTGGAAAATCAGCTTAAAATTTAGGTGTGGCATCTTGTGGCGATGAAACTGATGCCGAAACAGGAATATCATAATCTTTTAGTAGATCTGATAATTTTAATAGAACGTTATCCCCATCAGTTTCACAATTTTCATTACCAGAATTGAAAATTCTAACACAAAATAATTTTTTAAATGTTCTTTTGAATTGTGTTGGTGTAGGATTTTTGCAGGTTGCATTTTGTTGCCTAACGTATCCAAAAAAATTCTACAAGCAATCTTGATTAAGGGGTCTGGTGAACAAAAAGGAAACGTTCTTTGACTTCAGAACAGGCCATAAATTCAAAAGTGCATTTATCAAAATTTTGAATCCAGTAATAAATTTCACTGTATTAGTTACGTTTTTTACTCCGTTTTTATCTACAGCCATTAAATTATGAAATAGCTGTGATGAATCATGTAAAAAGTTAGTTTGATAGTCGAGACCTTTAAATGCCAGGTTAAAGTTTTTAGCGCCAGATGATTTTGATGAATTAAAAATATCTAAGAGGTGGTCAATTTTTTCAATAAAGTCGGCAATAAATTCTGGTGTTTGGACATAACTAGTAGGGGAAGTTGTTGGTGCCGTTCTGGAGATATGGCACCAAATCGAATATAGGTACTTTAAGCTGCTTTAACAGTTGCACTAACCACTTGCGTAGCGTATTTTACTTTAATTTTTTCAAAAATACTTGGAAAAATATGAGAGTTTGTAAGTTTAGGTGCCGCTCTTACCGAATAACCTTTATCGAGTTCATAAAATTGTACAATATTTTGTCAAGAAACTTTATTGCCATTTACAATAAAATTATATTTTATTAACATATTGCTCAAAACTTTAAGTAGATGGGGGATATCAAACATAAGAAAAATTATTTCAGTACCAACAAAAAAATAAGGCGTTTCGGGAGTTATTTGCAAAAGATTTTTTTAACTGGATATTATTATAACCCATGTCACATACAAGGAGAATGACGTTTAACGCAACTTCCTTTAATTTTTCAATAGCACTGTTATAAAAAAAACTTAATGGCTGTTTCCACATCGGAAAAAATGCTTGTAACCATTAAAGCCGTGGACTTTCGGGCTGGTTTAAACACTCTATCTGCATTCCCGTGATCTTCTACACCAATAACATAGTCCCTACCACTATTCTAAAACATATTGGCTTTAACACTAATTTCGTCTACGCAAAGCACACACAACCTATTAAGCTCATTAAACTTTCCTACATTTATCTTTATTGTTTTAAATATGTTTGGATTTTCTAAACCTGGTGAAATGTCAATATTATATATCAATTTTCTTGAGGTTGAGGTCCAGGCTAACAAAATACGTTCGTTAAAAACCTTTTGTACAAATTTGGGCCGCCGAAGTACATAGACGGACAGATATTTAAACTCATCGGAGTACCTTCTACCTATAGGTGACTTCCTAACTTGTATAATTTGAATATTAATGAAATCTGCAATATCCTTGGACGACTGTTTTGAACAACGGCTGATTTAAAACTAGTTTCTTTACAAAAACTTCTATCCTAGCTGAAATTAGGTTCCACCCCAAAAAAGCGGAGCAGAAGGAGGTAGTTTACTCTTATTTGTAGTTTGGCAGACGTATAAAAATAACAATATAACATTTTGTTTAGACAGATAATACAATTAAATGTTGTTCCTAATGGCACAAATAATAGCAAAAGCTTTGTAAAATGTAAATTTGATAACAGTCAAGGCAAAATTTCTAACATAAGTAGGTAGTTTTTATTGTATTGTCCAGACAAGAATCAATTGAGTATCCAATCAATGATTGGATACTTAGGCCGTATTGTTAGGATAATGTAATTTAAATATTGTTTGTTATTTCGGGGTTCTACGATAATGTAATAAAGCAAATAATAAAAGGTTCTTTTTAAATTTTAAAATAATTAGATGTTCGAAACTAGACAAAGGTATAAAAGACAAAAATAATAAAATAATAAAGGGAAAGCTGAACTATTTGCCAAACAATTCGCTGCCAATTCCACCCTAATCCCTACCGCCAATTTTGCTCTTCCAACCGCTACGTCTGTATCCCATAAAATTCCCGTCATAATACTTAAGGTCAAACAAGTTCAAGAAATTCTTCTATCCCTTGATACCAAAAAGTCCTCCGGTCTGGATGGCATACCAGCAGTTGTTCTAAAAAAATGCGCTCCAGAACTTGCATCCATCTTATCTCGTCTTTTCCAGATCTCTTATGACAAGGGTATCTTCCCAGATAGCTGGAAGACTGCTCGTGAGCAGCCTGTCCCGAAGAAAGGTTCAAAGTCCTTTCCATCCAATTATAGACCTATCTTTCTACTCTCTGTTGTCAGCAAAGTTATGGAGAAAGCGATTAACTTGCAAATTCCAAGATATCTATAAAAACAAAATCATCCATGACAGACCGTACAGATTTCTTCACCAAAGATCCACAGCTGATCAGTTGTAATAGTAACCCGGTCCTGAGTCACCGCATGCGCAGTAGGATCGACCTTGGTCGCGCAGCTGTGCTATAGTTATTTGACATTGATATGCACCGGTGTTAATCAAAGGTCATGGCCAAGAACTTGACCTTGATCGCGAACACCTGTTTCATTGTTTGGAGATGACTAGGTGTACGATGCGGTTAGTTAAATTTTAGTATAGAACATTGTGTTGAGTAAAACGGTTCAAGCAAGTTAACTTAAAAGTCATGGCGTACGTGTGTGAAAATTGTGATAAATCATTTAGTCGGAGTTATAGTGTATTACGACATAAAAGAGAATCGTGTGTAGCATGATTTGCAAACATACAAGGTGGAAAACAGCGAAAAGTTGACGATTGGGCATCAACATCTGAGGTGCATTCTTGCGCTTCCTGCAATATAACCTTGCCAGCAAATCGAATGGCAGCTCATCAAAGAACAATACACCATAAAAGTAACGCATGTTCACCACTATCACCCGGTGTTGACCTGGTGTACAGTGCTTTTAGAAATAGGATTGCTACATACCGTATATCAGATGATAACGAACATATTGACTATTCAGTATTTGTTGATTAAATTAAAGCCAAAGTGTTAAAAGTAGTCAGTGATATAGTAAGAGTGCGTTGTGCTTTGAAAGTCAATATGGTGGTTGTTGGTCGGCATATTTTACCAACACAAGATAATATGTACAGTGACAAGTCATTTAATACACGCAATGAAATTGTTACTGCAGGAAGCAATTTGAAAGAAATATACCAATCATTAGTGGACGCAATGAAGATTCAATTGACTGAGTTTGAGGAAAAAAAATCAGTTATGTTATAAATTAATGACTAAGACAAACAAATACTTAGTGTCCTTTTTTTTGTTAACGTAGGTAGGGCCCTGGAAAAAGTTCTATACCTGGAAGTAAACGTCAACGAGTATAAACCTT